>JBCAUA010314629.1:0-19283 GCA_038406235.1 Peronia verruculata | reverse complement strand
ATAGATAGATAGATAGATAGATAGATAGATAGATAGATAGATAGATAGATAGATAGATAGATAGATAGATATGACAAAAACAAGAGTAGACACGGTGCACTCACTCTCTGTGAAGCACTAAGACATAAGCCTATTAGAGGTAGTGACTAGGGAACACGCAACAGTTAAGTCCATTCGCGGAAACGTGAGGCACTGCTGCGAGTGCTCTTACATATGCTTCTCGTTCATGGCATCTGTCTCCTGCCATCTGCTTGTGAAACGTTAGTCTAAAAACTCTTGTGGTTTTGGGGTTTAACCCAGTTTTGACCATCAAATTTTAACTAGGCGACAGCCACGATATTCTATATGGCAACTGTCACTTGGAGAAACGTCAGTTTTAACCCTCTACAGCCCAGGGTAGCGACCTGGTAGGAATGTCTTCACAAGACTGAAAGCTATTAGAGTGTTGATGAGTAAGGATGAATATAGATTTTTACAATTATAGAGCACAGACTTTTAAGGCACACCAATATCTAAGCTTAGAAGGCACAAGTGACCGTATAGTCCAACTGTCTTGAGACACATTATTATTTTCTTTTAAATAATGCTCCGGATTTGGGAGGGTTAAGATTCGTGTGACCATTGGTTGTAACCCAGTTTTCATCGGCAAAATTTAACCAGTTCACAACCTCGGCATAGTTTCCTGCCAATGGACGGTGAAACCTTAGGGTCCAGAGTCTTGCGAGATTTGCTTTCAACCTAGTTTCAATCATAAGATTTTATCAATTTCACAAATATAACTTTTTTGAGAGGCATGTGCCTTATATCCTCTGATTGTGAAACGTCGTTTTTAAGACTCTTTAAGATATTTCATTATAACTTAGTTTTGATGGGCAAATTATAAAGATTACACTAATACCTTAGTGGACCTACCAAAACAAATGGGAGATCGTTTTGCAGATTATCTGCCCCTCCCAAAAGAGGGACTCGTGTAAAGGGAGATCATTTTGACGAGCCCTATTACTTCCCTTTGCCAGGCACAATAGGTGTTGAACAAGCAGTATAAAGATGAAAAATTCTTTTACTTCTTGTTATTCCAAAGACTGATCGCCCAAATTTGATAAAATTATAAAAATAAGAAGAAAACATTCCTTTTCTACCATAATTCTTTGAAAATTTTTCATTGTGTATGTTTCAAGCAATGGGCACAAAAGTGATTTTGTTTTCCTCTCTACATTGCTTTTTTTTTTTTTTTTAAATTTTCACGGCATACGTTCCAAGCAAAAGTGTTTGTTTTTTTTTTTTTTCTTTGAACTGCTTGTTTAATCCCTCTTTTGTCTAATAAAGGGAAGCAATAGGACTGAACCTTAGAGATACTCATAATAATGGACTGAGCACAACGATCTCCCATATGGCGCCGAAGTATCGACGCTGAGTTGAAGGCCGCCGGAATGACGTGGGTCGAGTTTGGGAGGACCTGCCAGAATCGCGTGAGCAGTCCCAAAGTTCCTCAAGGAATCAACAGGCAGAAGAAGAAGAGGGCGACACTACTTCCTTAACCCTCATGTAATTCGCCTCGTTTGCGCACATTCTACTATTCAGAAATCTTTGCCAGCGGTTCAAAACGAAGCATCCGTAAAATGGTATCTAGATGTCGTCTCTTCGCTGAGCAGAGTTTTCCCTACAAAGATCAAGACACGAACTTGGTGTTGATGTTCAATGGGTGTTAGTCGTGACGTTGTAAGTGATGATCAGGCGGTGGATACAGATGAGATGGTCACAGTGGTGAAGAAATAACGACAGGAATCTCCAACGTCGAAGCAATACAGAATTTATTGCAGGTGCTTGATAATAATACACACTTCAGGGCAGCTGTCTAATTCCGATTCTACTATCACTCTGCTTTCTTACTGCCAAACATTCGCTCTCTGCTTGAGCCTTTACATAGATGCTGGTCCGTCTAGAAACCTCTCTCTCTTTCTCTCTCTCTCTCTCTCTCTCTCTGGAACTCTCTATAAGCCTCTAGTTGTTGCTATAGCATTATCTCTGGGTCACATCCGGTACAAACAAAAATAAAATCGTGACGCAGTACACATCATGACGTACTACGCATCTCAGACATGTCCGATGACGCAATATCTCTACGGGCCAGCGTATGAACGCACACACACACACTTGCATAGGCTCAGTGTATACAATCACGATCTGCTAAATCGTTCATAACACACACACGTGTACTCAACATAATAATATATTTAACCATGATTCGTTACACAGCCATTTAACTCTTTTGAACCTCTGTTTGACATAGGCTTGGCCATGCTAGATGAAACTGGATGGAAAATGATGGTACAAAATAAAATAAAATAAAGAAAAATAAAATAAAATAAAATAAAGTAAAATAAAATAAAATAAAAAAGAGACCTAAATTTTTCACAAAAAAGTAGAAAAAATAAAATAAAGAAAAATAAAATAAAATAAAATAAAGTAAAATAAGATAAAATAAAAAAGAGACCTAAATTTTTCACAAAAAAGTAGAAACTTGTTGCACAGGGTAAACAAGTTGAATAAAAAAATGTATAAATAAAGTCGTAGAAATTAAGCAAAATGTTAACAGATATTATTGGCGTTACGTCCTCGTGCATACCATCTTCTTGCACACACACACACACACAAAATAATATCGAGTCTTTTCAATCAGCTTTTTTTTTTTTTTTCAGCCGGCTTGATTACTTTTTGCCAAGTACAAGAGACATTTATATAAAAGAACAATTGTAAAGAAGAAGACAAAAAAAAAAAAAAAAGTTTTGCAATGTTATTTGACACAAGAGACGCAATGTTATTTGACACAAGAGAAGCAATGTTATTTGACACAAGAGATGAAAACTATAAAATTCTAAAAAAAAAAAAAAAAATGATCTTGACGAGGAAAACAATGACAAAATACATGCATTTTGATCTCAAAGTGAATTATTCAAAAGTTTCTTTCACACATGTGTCAATGATGGGTGAAAACGTGATCTTTTCCCTCTCTGAAATGCTCGTGTTAAACCGCTCGTATCAGGCAAAGGGAAGTAATTTGGCAGAAGCTCAAAATGGTTGATTAAAATGTTACTCTGTCTTCCCTCTTATTCTGTTTGATACTGCGATTGTAACGAGAACCTGCACAATAGCGACACCCTCTGTATTAATTCTTCACAATGCAATGCGTTCTACTGTCGGTTGACACAAAGACTTCTGTCACGTAATAACTCAAATGTGAGATCGTTTCGCAGATTACCCGCCCCTTCCAAAAGAGGGACTTGTGAAAGGGGAGATCATTTTGACCAGCTCTATTACTTCCCTTAGCCAGACAAAAGACGTTTTAGCAAGCAGCGTAAAGAAGAAAAAATCTCTTTACTGCTTGCCACTCGAAAGACTGGTCGCCAAAAAATTTGATAAAAGTATAACAATGAGAAGAAAACGTTCTCTTTACATCATAATTTTTCTGGAATGTTTTATGGCGTATGTTTCACGCAGAGGGCGCAAAGGGATTTTTTTTTTTCCTCTTTAACTGCTTGTTCAATCCCTCTTTTGTTTGGTAAAGGGAAGTAATAGGACTGAGCACAACGATCTCCCATTGTTAACCCTTGTATTGTCAAGAGGCGATTTGCCCAAAGACACATGTCTCACAGCCAGACATTCACTGTTTGTTTATGTTGTGAGACTTGGACCCTTACAGCAGCGTTAGAGAGAAAGATACAAGCTATAGAAATGAGATACTTCCGAAGACGTTTAGACATCTCCTACAGAGATCATGTTACAAATGAAGAAGTGAAGAACAGAATCAGACGTGTCACTGGGCCATATGAAGAGCTTCTCACCATTGTGAAAAAAAAAAAAAAAACGCAGACTGAGATGGTATGGGAACATAACAAGATTAACAGGATTTGCAAAGACAATCCTACAGGCTACTGTACAAGGATGGATAAGGTGAGGCGGACAAAAAAAGAAATAGGTAGACAACATAACGGAATGGACATGTTTAAAGTTGGGTGAAGCCCTTTGAAAGGCTGAAAATAGAGTAGGATGGAGAAAAGTGGTTGCTCGATCATCCTTGGTGCCCCAACGGTCATCATCTAGACTAAGGGATAAGTGGCAAGTGATAAGTGACAGCATGATCACGGCTAAACTGCACCAAACACAGTAAGACACGTCTACTCGTCACGAAGAGGAGAGGAAAGAGTTATTACTAACAGATAAAAACCTTAGTTCACGAACTTTCGTGGGGTGAAAAAAGTTCTGACCTATCCTGGGGCACTCACACTAAAGAGTTAAGGGGTGATCCCTCAGCAAACGGTTAAAAGTAGAAGAGATGTCATCAAAAAATGAACAACAGTTCAGCAAATAAGTATATATATTTAACCCAAAACAGTCAAAAATGCTTATAACCTGCCCCATAGGACCAACATTTTCTTATTCATAGATTAATATTCTTTCAGTTTCTGCAATATAAATGCTCTGATATCATACCATCTTCATTACATTTCTTCTGTAATTTCTCTGCTTTACTCCGGCAACTTACGACTCATTCTGAGTGGCCACAAGATATTTTGTGCTTTGCATATCAATGATCTTCTACACAACATTCAACATAGTCTAGTATTATGATACGCATGTACTATTGCCATTTAGGTCTAAACAGCTCATGGAATATTGCCATTTAGGTCTAAACAGCTCATGGAATATTGCCATTTAGGTCTAAACAGCTCATGTAATATTGCCATTTAGGTCTGAATAGCTCAGGTAATATTGCCATTTAGGTCTAAATACCCCCCCCCCACCCTTTGTTTTCTTTCTTTCTTTTTCTTAAAACAAGAATGTCATTATAGAAACACTATTACTCGTGGGCAATTTCTTCTGACACTTGAAGGGTTAAACAAACGAAGAGATCACCGTGACCACCACTGTCAGCATTGCACCAATTCATACCGAGTCGAATGGAAGCGCGCAGTAAAGTTCTTGAGACAACAGTGGCCACACCCCGGGACGCCGACAGATGAGATCAGATAAGATGATATGACAAGAGTTGATTTAATAATGCATGTTTTAAGCGTGTTCCAAGTTTCTCAAATTTCTAATGAGTAGAGAGTTTATTCGGCTTAAATGTGACTTAAATGGAAAGTTTCAGATTACGAGTTCTATGCTATGAGGTAATGTCGATAAAGACCAAAGAGGAAAATAAAGATTTAAAAAAAAAAGGGGGGGGTGGGTGGGTGGGCTTGGTTGAAAGGAGGAGAAGTGGAGTGAGAGAGAGAGAGAGAGAGAGAGAGGGGGAGAGAGAGAGCGGGAGGGAGGGAGGGAGAGACAGAGAAATAGGCATCATTGTGTTGCTGTGAAGCCAATAACGATGAGAACGCCAACATTTCATGCTAGAAACGAGATAAATCCCCTGGCAATTTATAACTGACATTGTAACCAGATTCGAGAGGAAGCCTTTGGAAAACAAACAAACAAACAAACAAAACTAACGCTGTTTTTATTCAAAGAAGACATTATCAGATTGATACTACTAAAATACTGATGTTAGGAAATGCATGTGAAACTCGCTTGTGATAATATGACAAAAAATGTGCAATGGATTCTCCGTCTTCTGATTGCATGTTCTACTTTTCATGTTCTTCCTATTTTCAACAATCCATACATCTTGTATATAAAATGTCAATGCCTGTTCTTGCTGCGGAGCTGAAATACAATATTTCTAACACTATTTTATTTATCTATTTATTTTTTTAAAGGATATTATGCGGGCCCCTGATTCTGTTTCAATAGTAGTAACAGACCCCACCACAAACATTAAAAATACATGTATTATTATAATACACACCAGCTGGGCACCCCACGGCTCCATAAAAGGTTTTATAAAATATATAGTCCTGCGACTTAAATGTATTGGCCAGCATGCGCACCTCGATGCTGATATTTTGGTTCATTAAACTGAATATTACTCAAAGAAAACGTGTTTTTAACGCGCCATGTGTCCCGTACGGAAGTGATGGCGGACAAAATGAAAGATAGCTCGGCATTAAAAAAATAAATTAAAACAACTCTGTAAATTCAATCAAAATAAAGAGTAGCCTATAACACAGTTGGGTATCAGTTGTTCACGTCTGTAATTTATTTGAATTTTAAATGCCTGCCGATTCCGACTTTATTGGACCATAAGTGCCACGCCCCTGATCGCTCTTATTATTGAGATTGTTCTTGTCTCTTGCCATTCACTCATGTACAACTGGTGATCATAATCTGTACCGATACAGCAGAGATATTGATTGCAGTAATTGTGAGACATGATTTCTGTACATTATCTTACAACAGACATTTAGCAGTTACGCACTAGAACGGTTGTGCGTTTACTTTTTTGCACGTTAGGGTGAAAATCTCTAGGTGGCCAAATGGAGGCATCGTGCTCAGTGACCAGAAAATTGCCCACTTCCTCGTACGCCCCAAACTCGCACTTAAGGAAACCCTGTCGAAGGGACCCTTATTTATGCATGACCGTCTGCGGATTTCTCCTGATTTTGTTTTCTCTTCTTATTTCGTACTTTCTTTTCCTGTCTCTTATCCTTTCATACTTCACTCTTTGCAACCGCTATTTATACTGAGAACGAGAGGGATTACAAGACTGGACAAGAGAGGAGACGGGGGTGGGGGAGGGGAGGCGAGCTATGGGATGATGAAGGGGCAGGAAGGAAGAGATGGGTGAAAACCAGAAGAAAAAGGAAAGACGTTTCTCGAATGAAGGTATTTAAGCATTGGTCAAGCGTTCTCGTTAACAACAGTGCTTAGGTGTTGACAAATGGAGCCCTTAGACAAATCTGAGTTTGTTTTGTTTGTTTGTTTGTTTGTTTGTTTTTTGGTTGTTGTTTTGTTCTTTGTTTTTTCCTATGATACTCCTTGAACAATACAAGGAAAAAACATAAGGTGAAAATCCATCACTCACTCACACTACTGAAGGAAGTCGCGAATTGTTCTTTAGTCTAATAGAACGAGCTGTTTATTTCTTGTTCTTGAAGAGCTAATAGAATGGACTGACATGTATATATTCGGTAGTGACAATGTTTTTATGAGTGCCTTCAACTTTTTATTGAATCTTGTCTTGGAGCGTCAATCCGCGACATCAGCATAGGTTTAAATGACTGATAATAGATCTCTTCCTGTGGTAAGGTATATTTTTTGCCTGTTCTGTTTTCTGAGTTGATGACCATCTATACAAATATAAGAGCCAGAGAGAAAGAAGAAGCATTAAGAATTCAGTGTTCAGATGAAAAAGAAATTCGCGTGGAAAAGCGGTGGTAAAATTGGTAGAGTGATACCCTCATAGAATTCTAACACTGTACATCTACAATCACACTGTCATAAAGCTCATTCCGTTCTTTTTTGCTTAAGAGGTCTTTAACGTGCCATCGTGTGCTAAATTGTCCCGGACAAAACCAACATGATATCGTTGAAATGAGAGAGAAACCGGTTTTATCGATGGCAATAAAATGCTTGTATTGGTGAAAAAAAAAAATGAACTGGATGATGGTGCTTTTGTCTGATTTTTAAGGTGTACAGAACATTTCATTGCAAGGCCTAATTCTCTCATAGTTTCTTCACTCTTAGTGTTCCTTTAAACTGTTAGTGCACTCAAAACACAGTGACAGTCCTTTTCCCCGCCCAGTGTGTGCTTGCTGTCCTCAGTCTTTTAACTGAAGGGTGTAAAGGTTAGTGTACGTGAGCATAATATTGGTATGGTAAATCAGTTACACATAAACGTGGAATCGCTTTCAAGAATGAACGAAGAAAATGACTCATGAATCGTCCCAGAAGACATAAAAGAGAGCCAGTTTGGTGTAAAGAAAATTCACCCATTCACACGCCTCCTTCTGTGTCAATCGATTTCTAAACTCTGATCCACTCTCAACATCAGAGGTATTGAAATTTAGAAGATTACTCAAAGTGTTCTGGGTGATTTCATGACGTACTGAGTACCGTCTTATTCCATGATATAAAAAATGACATGCATTCATTCAGTGTCAACAATTCACAGTTATTTACTTGTATTAATCCTGGAATATTTAAATGCTATGTAATTCACGATTCAAGGACTGCTTACCCGAAAACGATCAGATGCTCGGCATCTTTCCCAGTGAAAAGTCCCGCTATCTCTGTGGCCTGGAAATTGCTCCGACCTGGAAAAAGAAAATAAAAATAAACGATTACAGCAAGACAAGCGACAAAAAAAAAAAAAAAATGAAATCATAAATAGTAATAATAATAATTAATGATGTCAGCAAACATCAGTAATAGTAACAATGACGAAGAGAGCATTTTCACAGTGCTCAGTGGAAATAAATGCTCTCTGTGCTCTTAAAAAAATAATACTGAAAAGTAAAACAAACAATAAAAAAAGTAGACATAAAATATAATACCTCGAGTTGAAAAATACAATTCCATCACACGCCCACGTACACACAATGTATGCGTAAATCCATGCACGCAAGGGGAATGTAGATATTGCGATATTCGATGCGTATCAATTACATGTTTTTAAGAATAGTCTTAAATAGTTGCACAACGTTTTTTAAAAAATGTATTTCAGAGAATTCCACACTGTAGGAGCATGATATATAATAGTTGCTGAATCTTCTTTCTCTAGCTTTATCTTAGGGATAGGTGCCATAGTTAGCCCTTCATCACATGCTCTTGGTGACAGAGATGGAATGCATCAATGGATAAGATCTTGAATGTGATGTGGTATTTCTTTTTATCTTTTTCTCATTTAAACTTTTTAATCTCAACAATGCGATCTTACATTCAAATCCGACTTTAATGGTAACCATTGCATCTCTACTGACATAATGACAATGTGTTCTCGACAAGATTGTCGTCGAGCTGATGAGCCATGTAGCTCTGTTGAAAACGCAGCAGTTTGTTTACTGTTCGATTTCATAGCAAAGCATTAAATAATTCTGATCTTGATTAAGAGAATGCCGGAAAGTAATAAGAATCTTGAATAAGCCGCGGTTAACAGATCTGTGTAGTTCGCAAAAAATTAACTTACCAAATTTATCAATAAAAAGAAATCGAAAGCTAGAACTTGTGACTTCAGTTTATGATTTTATGCCCAAAGAGTCTGACTAGCGTCAACTTATCAAACAGAAATAAACTGATTCCCTTCCTGAATATCTTTGACAAAGGATACGACCAACGAGTAAATTGCACTTGAAGAAATGATTGGAGTTGGGAAAATGTGGAAGAATAATAGACGAGAAAACGAGATAAGAATGTAACCATTCCGATCAATGCCAATATCGGAAAATTGAAATGACCCAGGAAACAGCTTTATCGATGTCAGTGGTTCAGACAAAAAAACTGACGGTAGTACCCAGATGGAAGTAGCAATCAATAGAATCACGCTAAAACTGTAATTACATCTCATGAGTTCGAGTGCAGTTCGCTGCGCAGCATAGATAAGGCTTGATCCTTTGGAAAGAAAAAAGCATTTGAGTACCCCAAAGCAGCTGCTTAAACAACACCAGCAAAGCTGATTTTTGCCCCGGGTAACATGACTCTTTTTGTATTCTTCCAAAAGTTTCACTTAATGTGATCAAATACCTTGGAACTGTACACCTTCTAGGAACTATTTGATAGCTTTTGTAGAGGGTAAAATGAACATAGATTTGTCATATAGTACAATGAGAAAAATATGGATCTGCACAATAAAGCACCTCCATCTGTGACCGACTAAAGCGAGAACTGATTGACATTCGTTTATTTAACAGCTTCCTGGGCCAAATCACACAAGACGCAGAACGTTTACTACTTAAAGTTTTCTAATACTACAATACCACAATTTAACTGCCAATTATAAGCATTGTTTGTAGAGTGGATCGATTTTTCTCTGGTATGGAGTCCACTTGGAAAGAGGGAAAAAATACTGACTGATTTGACAAACACTCACCATCATCGAATGAGAGAGGGGGAGAGAGAGAGGGAAAGAGAGAGAGAGAGAGAGAAAGAAAGATATGGAGAGAGAGAAAGAGAGAAAAAAGAGAGGGATAATGAGAACTGGAGGGAGACAGGATAAGGAATACTTGGTACAATTCCCGTATTCGGTATTCCCCGTACATTGATACCCCAAGAGGAAGGTTAATTAGGGTTCTTTTTTTCGTTGTCGCTTTTTGACTGTCGATCCAATGAAGTCCAAGGCTAGTTTCGAGCTCATTCAGTAACATTAAGCGCATCCAAGAACCATTCAACACGGATAAAACAAAAGAAGATTTCAACACATCCTATGGAAAAAAAAAGAAGAAGTTAAGAGCAACATTATATTAATTCGTGTTACACTCTGTATATTATTGTGCTTGGTGAGATATCTGCTGTATTTTTTTCCCCCTTCCATTGGCTGTTCTCCGTTGCCTTCTTGGATTTTACTTTTAAGAGATGTTAGACACGCTGTGTGAATGATGCTGTCAGAATCCTCAAGTTATTAATGCAAGAGTAAAAGGATTAGAAATTAGATTCTGCCAGAGTGCTGAGGTGATTGTATCTGTATTTCCTTCACAATGTTGAAGCAATTTCTATCAACTCCCAATCATAACATTATGACTTTATAAGAAGCATCCTTTTGATGAAAAAAATGAACACAGAAACAAAAATCGGCTTTGTAATCTAAATGACTCATGACCAGGAAATGACAGCAAAACAATCGTCTCAAGGGCGAAGGGGAGGAGGCGGGGGCTGAGGAGTGGGAAACTGAAAGCATTAATTCATTACGGTTCTCTAAATGAATTAAACTTTAGAAAACAGTGACTTTCGTTTATCTCGGAATTCAAAGCAAACAAACAAAAAACTGAGAAAGCGCTTCGTCCTTGCAACATTTTCCCTTACTCTTGCTCTAGTTAAAACCTCCATTTTTGACATTCTTTTAAGGATTGTAAAAAATACATTGACCGTTTGCCATCAGAGCTTAAGCTCGAATGGTGTGTCAGCTGATAATGACAATACGCGACAGAGGCAAGAAGAGTCTACTGTAAGAAAGCCAAGCCGGGAGATTCAGGGGAGGCCACTGTTCAAGTATGTTTGATGGAACATATTTTATCCTGTAAACTTCTGTTTCGAAAAAACAAATTGGAGATATAGTTTATCACAGCGCGAAAGAAATGCTGTGATTAGAGATTTTTGTTTCAAATATTGTGGAATGTTATATTGAAAAGTAAAGAACTGAATAATTATGCTGTGAATACATGGGCGTTTTGTCAAGTATGCTAGAAAAGACCAGAGGAGATGGAGGACTGGTCCCAGAAATCAGATCACAAAGAAGGAAATGAGCCCTGGTTACAGTGTTTTGGTGAGCGCCTTTGTGATGATGACTCTAGTAATGGATGGAGCGGCGGGAAAGGGGTAGGGGTTATGTTTTTGACCTTCAAATCTGAAGATTTCTGAAGACCTTAGAAATAGGTTGAGGTTTATTGAGGAACTAACATCCATTATTTCAGACTGTCATCAGATAGCCTATTATAATGATTATATGTCCACTGAGACATATGATATTAAATAACCGTGGGTGAAAAGTTCTATATCACTTACATTTTTCATACTATACACGTGGCCATGGAATTAGCGAAATGAACAATGCCATTCTTCATGGGTGTTCATGAAATACAGAAAGTTTTAATTTGAAAAACATGTCGCCCTGACAGCCCATCCAAATCATATATATGTCGTAGAAAGGGGCAAATTGGCGAACAATTGCAAATACTTGTACTGTTTCCTAAAGTGCTCTTGGTACTTGTATTACAAAATGCCACTTTACAAAGAATGCATTTATAAGATTTTCCAGGTCGATGGATCATTTTTGCCTCATCCTATACTTTAAGTTCTGGATTTGTCAGTGTGGCATTTGAAGAGCTTGCATAATCGAAGAAATTAATACATTGCTAGAAAAAGGCATTGGTTCTTAAATTCTTCTAAACAGAATTCGATGAAATGTCAATTATATTTTGTCAACTTTCAATTGTTTTCCTTCAATCTCAGCATGAAGATGAGCTGGATCGGAGTTAACAGAAAGGTCAACGATTCCAATGATATTAAGCATATATTTTCTTTTCCTGTCTGACTGGGATGCTTGACTTGACGTGCATGTAGTGGCGAGTCTAATTCAGGCCGAGTGTGCGACAGAGCGGAATGTTTATGGCACCTCCATTGAGTGGCTAGGCTCTTGGGAATGCTCCGGGATTATGACAAGGAGCCCGCGACAGGAGGAGCTGAATGGCAGACGGCATCATATTCCAAAAACCCCTGCAGCTCAAGCTGTGAATTGACATTTGATAAAATCTCTGTGTGCTGCACATTATAGATCTAGACAATTATAAATGGCCCCCCTTTCCTGTTCAGAATTTTATGAAAGAACCTGTTTACTCTAAATTATGCCACATTGCAAAATCTTAATTCATTTTTTGAAGTAATTTGTTTTGGCCCTGTGTTATTGCTGTGTGTATGTGTTTGAGTATATATGTGTTTGTGCAGCTTGTGTGTATGTGTATAGTTGTGATTGTGTGTAGCTTCTGTGTTTGTTTTTAAACTTTCGTTTTGTTTTGTTAGCATTAGATGGTTCTACATCTCCTTAATCTACACTTGAATCCTCTTCTAGCATTAACCAGAACAATCACAAAAAGGCGTAGCATCTTATAATGAAAGTAGACCAAATCCGGTTGTCACTGAGAGTCTGATGTTTTCAAAAACAACAAAAAGCTCTAAATAACTAAGTCTTTGCGCACGCTTTCTGTTGTTTTCCGATGGTCCATGGAAAGTATACAACCATGCAAACAACTTGTTTTGTGGTCAAAGCATGACCAGTATCTGAATTCGGATCTTCAAATCTCTATGCACTGTAAAATTCTAATTTGTAAAGGTGATAACTATCCGTTCGTTTCTTATTCTGTAGGGCTGATGTCGTGCTTTGTATCCATCAAATCATTAAGAAACTGTGAGTGTTTTACCGATGTGTTACAGTATTTTCATTCATAACACACACACACACACACAATCCTATTGCACACAGAATACTGTCAACCCAATTTCTCTCATTGCAGAGAAGCATATCCAGGATGTACAAAAAGAGACTGGTTCAATTTTGTGCCAACATTAGGCTTCGATCCAAGATGAGTGCCATGATAAGTGGACATCTTGATCGAATGGAACTGCTGCCTATACCATAGCTGTGAGTTAATTGTACATCATGATTGATTTGGATCTGCTGAACAATATTGGTGTTCGTGAGTAAAACATAATAGCAGGGCGAGGATGGGAGTGAGCGTAGATTAGTTTCTTGGTTCATTCAGAGATGAGCATCTGCCGGCCGAGGGATGGTCAGTGGAGATAATAGAGTTATAAAACAGCAGCTACCGTGGAAAGCATGTGAAATCTTTATGTGGTATACAATAAAATGAGTTTGATTTGTCTATTTTTATTTGAAATACGTGAGTTAATGGAAGACATCTCACAGAGACTTAAACAGAAAAAGAGAAAATATTTTGGCATAGGTAGGATAAGACAGTATACAGATGAAAGAGAACGGACAGGGTTAGAAATTATTGGAAAACCTAGAACAAATGTCTGAACATGTCTGGGAGGGAACGGCCACCAAGCCCAAGCTGTGCTGGAACTAGATCTGATTATCATCCACACATACGGGATCGTAAGAGGGCAATGTTATATTTTCCATCATAACACAATGGAAAAAAAAAAACAACAACGAGTTTTTCAATTCTAACACTAAGGCCCTCTTCTCTTTGGACATACTAGGTAGAAATCAAAAAGCGCACGAGAATTCACAAATTCCCTGTACGTGTCAATCCACGCTTTATCTATGGTTTGAGAATGAGTAAAGAAGGGGCAAAGTCACTTCAGGCATTGCTAGGGGGAAAAATAAATAATACGTGTTACAAAACTATACAGACCATAAAAGAAAATGTCGCTGGCTCAAGACAATGATCCAAGTGATTTTGTATGTTCCCAAAGTGATACGCTCTAAAAGCGATACAACCGAGAGACAAAAGACGTGGGATTAAAAAGTTGAGAGGATGCAGTTAGCAAACTGCAAGGATCGAGCGCGTAATGGATTAAAAGATATTTTTAGCTGAAATTGGACCATGTGTGTTATAAGAAAATTGAACACAATTCTTTTACTGAGACATTCTGATGTGAAGGAAAGGGATTAATGAATGGATCCTCCAGGTGTAACTTTACTCATTTTTTTATTAACTGCTATAATATTGCATGCACTATGCATTGGTTTTCCTCATAGTTTCTGTTTACCAGAATCAGACGAGTAGGGCAAATAAAATTAAGTACAGAGTTATTGCTAGTATTATCAAATTTTTTAAATTAGGAATTATAACTGAGAAACCAGCAGCAAGTAAAAACAATAAACCATGAACCCTCTTAAAATGTGCACTTATAGATCAGGATTGTACTATACAGCATGAAGATATAGCTGGCCATGCACATTCTAGATGATCAGTTCTACATAATGTTATATTTTTACTTTCATCAGCTTTCTCGATTTCCAAAACTTGCAATAACATTAGTATTCAAAATGATGATCACGAGCCACTCATTATTTCTCTCCTTCTGCTTCAGAAAGCCTTTTAGTAGGAGATAAAATGTTATTCCATGAGATCTTTAGACAGTTCAATATTCTGTTTCTTGTCATTTCGATAAATTATTAATTGTTGTTCCAAGTAAAATATTAGTCCTAGAGTGTAAATGGGTGTCTTCCTTCTTAATTAATATGGAGATTCTTAAGGAAATATGGCAAATATCTTCAGCTTCCTGTTCGGAACGTGCCATATGAACAAACGTAGGACGATGACCTGTAGTGCTGCATTGACCGTCGTAATTCTCCACAGCACGTGACTCCTGTCGATGTAATCAACAGCGCCCGACTGCCTCGTCCATGCAACTCCATGTTTCACCTTTATTCCAAGGAGTCTACGATATCTTCTTCCATCGAATCTTCGGTTCCCATAAATGATTGTACATACCAAATTGGTCCTTAGTCAAAGTTGCTCTCAGAGATTATTATTAAATTTTGGTAAGTCCAGAAGTTTCGGACCATGCCATTTCTTGAGATCTCTAAGGTCGTACACGTAGTTTTCTTGACATAAACAGTTTTTGTCAGTTATCTCAGTTTCAATTGGATCATTCTCTCTCTCTCTCTCTCTCTCTTTCTTCTCTGTCTTTGACTCTGTCAGTGTCTTTCTCTTTAATATAAATTACATGGACTTAAAAGATTGCTCTTGAGAGCATTAGATCTAATTTGTGAAAAGTATGGAAGTCTGTAGCTACTCCTCTTTTCGTCCAGTTCTCACGCACAGTCTGAATATCATTCCGTCACACCATTTATCACACACAAAAAAAGATTATGTTCATTCCTTTCAGAGCACACAGTGTACATGAATAAAGGGCAAGCAGTTAACGTTCTTAAAACTAGACAATAACAACAACAACAAAAGTAAGAGGTGAATGACATGGCATCATTGCTGGCAGATGAAAAATGCCCAGAAAGCAAAATCATATTCTTGCTTTTGTCAAAATAACTTTTCAAGGAGTGGGCACAAATGTATCACAGAGTAATATTCATCTTGACGTTGTTTATGAAATATCGGTTCATTCAGTGTATTTTCCTTATGTTGTTCTACATTGTCAAATATGATAGAAAACTACATTTAGATCACTATCCACTGTTACTCTGGTGATGGAGGGATCTCAACGTCCCCCCCCCTCTCTCTCTCTCTCTCTCTCTCTCTCTCTGCATGATCTAGATTCATAGGACCTTTTGAGTTTGCTCTGCGTGAGTATCAGGGATCGACTAACTGCTCATGTTAATTTACTTATTGTTTCCCAGGTTGTCTGGGATCAGACCCGTAAGAGGGAGAACAGAAAGACGGGGGGAAGGGCGGAGAGAGAGAGAGAGAGAGAGAGAGAGAAAGGGACAAGGAGAAGAGAATCACTAATAGCAGATTTACGGATTTGAAAGTAGTGGCTTTACCACATCAATCAGATTCCATTTTTCTTTTACAGTCTCTGCTTTTTAAACATTTTTGCATCGGTATCTGTATAAACCAAGAGTATCAAAAACAACATTATATCTAAACAAAAAAGCGGGAAAAAACAAACACAAACGGGGGTGGTTAACTAAAAATAGCAAGATTAAGGCATAAAATAATTTTAAAAAAAAAAAAAAAAACCCATCCAGGATATTCATTTCACATCAACTTTCCAGTGTGACCCTTTACTTATTTATAGTCATATGAGGACGCTGAATCTGCAAATTCAGTCCCATAATACTATCGTAGGTTGTCTCATACAAAGACCCCCAAAGTCACCCTTACTTGAAAGAATTTTACTTATATCCAAATGCTAGTCCTCATTAGCTCTAAATGTGTTAATAGCAGCTGCAGAGATGTCAACGTTTCCATAATGTTCACTTCTAGGAAATAACAGTTCATGCTCTAAGGCAGATTAGTACGAATGCCTTGTGATTAAACTGTATGCTCTTTGGATAGGAATTTCAAAGTAAAGCAAAACAAGCGAGTCTTTGGTCAGTTTGACCCCTTAGCACTTCTAGGCTAGAGGAGAAAAAAAAACTGTCAGAAAATTCATTCCATACGGTATTCTTTGTGCGTGGCTTTCTGATGTTTTTTTTTTTTTTTCTGCAAAAATAAAAGCAGGTTTGGTAGAACAATTTATAGCCCATAATTTGAATATTTACAGTTTACTGGGCGCAGTGCTGCTTTTCAGATCAAGCATCTACAGTATTAAATTTATCCTTCAACGATTAATCTTTGTAGCATCTTTGGTAAAATTCCTGAGCTACTTGTACCAGAAATTCGTAGTGCCTATATAGGCCTACTGGTGCAACGAGGGAGCCTAGACAAGCAGCAAAGTTTCGCATATAGTGAAAATAGAACATTTTGCTCTGGCAAACACATGTTCCAAAGGAAGTCTGTTCTCGGGCGGCGGAAGCGGTGGAAGGGAAGAGAGGCGGAGGAGGGGTGTCGCAAAGGGACGGTTTACCTTATGCAACTATACGATACAATAGATTTCTTACGCACGAATAGAGATTAAATTGCGCCAATAGACCCAAATAGACTCTCAGGTCAGGTTGCATTTTAGACCCAAATAATCGGCCTCATAGAAATTCTTTATATTTGTTTATGTTAACACTCACATATACATTAAAATTTCACTATACTCTGTACAAAATTTCAAGATAGTACGACAGGGGGTTTCTATGGCTATCACACAGTTAAGGGTTTGTTAAGCAAGCGGTTAATTCCTAACTCTCAACACAGCTGGCAGAGTTGCGTTAGTTGCCTGTGGCCTAATGCAGAATATCTCCTCCAGTCTATAGGACAGATTACAACTCTTGGACGACAGCCTAATAACAGATAATCAATCGATGTCTAGACGCAAATTACGTTCTGTCACCCTGAGCACTTTACTCGTTTTAATGTTGTTTTTTTTTTTTTCCGCCTGCCTTTAAATTTGTAGAAAAAAGAAATAAGATTGGTAAAACACAACATAATAAAAAAAAAATAAGATTTTTTTTTTCTGATCTTAGGTGAAATCTGTCAAACACAAATCTATCAAATCAAAGACCTAACCCTACATAAGCATGCCCATATATTACAAAGAGGTGATGCTAGTGTATGAGACAAAGGTTAATGTGACACTTTCCCTACAAACGGAGCAAAGGAGGCAGTTATGAAATTTGCTATACCGATACCCAAACAGATGAACAGTTTCTTTTCGAGCTGTCAATGTTCCTGGTATTCATAGAGAGCTATAAGGCTTTTCTTTCTCCCTTTTTTTCAGCTTACAGTTGTCTCGATGAATTTCCTTTGGTTCATAATAATTATGTTTGACAATCACAATCGACGGCATTACAAACGCAAACAGTTCTTTTGTTGACACTATAAGCATTATAGAGAGCCATCTGTCGTTTCCTCGATGTATCCGTATGTTTAGGAAATAAAACTGACCTTATTTATCATTGATATTATTTGAAGGAACATTGATTATCCAACCGTATTGCCTATATGATTAGATGACAAAGTTAAGCCCATAGGCAATATGGATGATAATATATTAGACAGTTTACATCAAGGAGTTTGAAATGATCCATAACTCAGCCGTCGTGAACTTGCAAGCCTGATTGGATGCCAAGTAATTTTTGTCCGTGATTATGTTCAGGCACTATAAAATCTCATTTAATCCAATCAAGGCCCGCAGCTGCAGGGAGTGTGACGATGAATTGCACCGGAGGCTCAATGGAGGTGAGAATGGAATCCACCCCGGGTGGCCAAATAATTATTGTACAGTGCAGGAGACGAAGAGAGAGATAGGCGTCTTCTAGGACAATCTTTTTTTTATTTTTAACCTGATTTTGTTTTTTTTTTAACATCAGTGTTGCCCATATGCCACAGCTTATCTGTTTGATGCATATATCCTCCAGCTGTGCTCGTTATTCGCCTGAAGGGATTGCAGAATATGATGAAACTGGAAAGATTGTTCTAAATTGCTTTTCTTTTTATCATAATGAGTGTGTGGAAGGACAACGTTCATAACGTTTGCCGCTTATTGTAAAAAAAAAGTAATAATAATAATAAAAAATAATAATAATAATCGTGCATTTTATGGGACAGAGATAAACATTAGCTAATTTAACAGAAAGAAACAAAAACATAAAAGCTGAATATGAACTGGCCTGTTTTTATAACACGTTTCCATAATATTGTGCCTTCTCAAGAACTAATAAACACGTGCCTCAAGATCAATAAAACTTTTTATTGACTGCAGCAGAGCTATGCACAATGAGAGACAATGTTCAATAGGACAAGTTGTCGTCCTTGATAATGTAGAACGCATGCATGATTTTCCTAAGACATAAATAGTGACAAAGAGAAATTCCCGAGTGACGGAAATAAACTGAAAAGATCCAAACTTCGGTGCATTTTATTGTCAAAGTTGTCAAAAGTGTAAAGTGGCCAGTCACTTGGCCATACAGATAAACTGTCTCTCTCATGATGTCCAGAGAGAATAGTCGTTCATAATGATAATTCACAAGCCTTTATATTCCAGGGCTGTTTTGGAAGCACACAGTTTGCTTGTAAAACATATTGAAGATCATAATCATAATGAAATGTTTCAATCTGCCTACAAACCACATCACAGTACTGAAACTGCTCTTTTACAAGTAATTTCGGATGCTC
>JBCAUA010314518.1:0-19283 GCA_038406235.1 Peronia verruculata | reverse complement strand
GTCGGTGATTGCGGATGTGTGGGTTGGTTGTGTGTGTTTGAGCGGTTGTGTGTGTGCATGTACAGTACTCTCACCTTGTGAAGCTCATTGAGCAATTTGGGAAATGCGCTATATAAATGTAATTTATTATTATTATTAGTAGTAGTAGTAATATTACTGAAACTGATAAGCTAAATAAATTAATACAATGTATGTAATGGAAAGACATAGAGTTGCTTCAAATGACTATGACCTACCGAAGTTCTATTTCCTAAAATAACAAGTTTCAAACTAATTTTGTTGACCTTTTGCAACACAAAGCCATTTTTAGATTTAGGCTAAATAATGGCCGTTTGCATGATAAATGATTGTTAAATAATTATCTTGTGCATAAGTCATTCTAAGATATTATAAGATATCTTCAGTGTCTGAGGGTAATCAGACTTACCGACAGGGATGAAAACTCTCTCTCCTGTGAGCTCCTCTCTGGCAACTTCCACAGAGTTTTTAATTGCCAGTAAAGCTCCAACAGCCAAACCAATGGGAGGCTCACCAACAGCTGTTAATTCAAAATTTAAAGAAAAATAGTCACAACATTGACCCTAACTATGACAAGTATGGGTCACTATCTGTAATAGTAGCACATTGATAATTAAAAGATTCCATGGCATTCAAATTGCAATCTATGTGCTGCATTTTGGCTTATCAGCTGAGAGTTTGTGACAATCAATTCAAATGATTCTGCAAACATTGAAAACAAAAGCTAAACAAGATTATGATTATCTTAATGAAAAATATTCTTTGTCTCTTAGCAAATATCTCTGATTAAAAAAAATTATATGAAAAATGTCTGTAGATTCTCAGAAGCGTTTTTCCACTTGGTAGCCTTAAAAGCCTTTTTGTGAAGTTGTCCTTTAATAGAATATTCAGTGATATATTTCTTTAACAGAAATTCAAAAAATATAAGTACATATCTGATCGTGCCAAATGATGTTCATTTATTTAAAAGGGCCATTTTTCATATGCACATGATAATGCGATAATCAACCTTTTGAGCTGAGAATGCCTGTAGGGTTTGGTCGGTCAGGCAGAAAGTGAATTCTCCAATCAATTGGGATATCCTTTGTAGTTGGAGGCTTGTACTCCTGATAGGATGAAGTACATAGACAATTTTAGACTGCTGAAGAGGCTCAGCGAGCGTTAAGGCTGTTAATATATTTTAAAAAGAAAGTTAATAAACTCTTTCAGATATATCAAAACAAGTTATAAGTGGGTAATTATAATAAGATTGTCTTTTTGTTCGTGTGCTTTCAGACATTTCTCTAGATATGACTTTAGTCACTGTAAATAATGGCGAGTTTTGCAGTTAACTGTAAACATAATTACAAACCTGACTTAACTTGCAGTGTGTACCTATTATCCTTTATCATCTGCACTAGTATAGGCAGAAGACTAGTAAATCATTTTTTTTTTTTTTTGGTTTCAGTTCAACATATTCTGTTGAAACTATTCTTTGAAGTCTTCTGTTCATTTTATTTTATTTTCTCATTATTTGAAACAAGAATTACTATCTTCAAAGGTCAACTTGACACACCCATGTTCCATCATTCAACACTTCACCAGTCCTCCTGTCATAATGAAGATTCTCAGTCAGAAAAGCTCCCAGACCCATCACAAAAGCTCCTTCCACTTGACCAATATCAATGGTGGGGTTGAGGCTGTTAATGAATTGAGATGATTTTCAAGAATGTCATGTCTTGGTCAAATTTCAATGTTTTATGTCCAATAAAAAGCAATTGATTAATTGATTTGAAAGTTATAAAACTGCCCCTATACACCATTTCTCGGCTGTTAAAGTAAATCATAAATATTCCTATGATACTATGACACAATAATTTAACTTGTATCATATAGTTTTAGGCTATTTAAACTTTATATGCTCAGTGGCTTAGAAAAGAAAACAAAAAATGACATTCCTCTTTATACTAGCCTGGTTTTTAACTCAGTCTCTGGCTCTTCAAGTTTCAGACTGATGAAGACTTTCACTTTAAACATTGTATTATTTTGCCATTTACCTTTACTTCAAACCAGGCTTTAAATCAGCCAAGACTCACCTCTCACCAAAATCACACATGATATCCACTCGTCTAACTTGGAACTCTCCTGTCAGGACATCAACTTCAGTTTCTACCACGCCAGCACAATACGTGAAGTACTGATTTTCAAGGTCTGATTTTGTATTTCTGAAAAACAGCGTTTCAAATTAGTAGCATTACATGAAAGGCAAATAGAAGAAGAAAAATCAAATAAATAATGAGTGAAAAAAAATGAATGGATGGATTGACAAAAGCTGGATGGATGGACAGATGTCTGAATGACAGATATGTTTACATGCTATTGAGTGTTCAAATACTTTCAATGTCATTCTCGGATTATCAAAATGCAATATCCTTGAGAAGATTGTCATCACTCAGTTTTAAAAGCCCTTCCCATTTTTGAAATTGGTGGAAGTTGAGTGAGCTGCCTTTGATTTCTTTTTTCGCTCGTGTTTGATTGTCTGCCATATAATCTTTCAATACACATATAATTGTATTTCCCACACAACTGCATTCTATAAAAACTACCCAGAATGAGACCAGTCTTACATATGAGCATGTTCACCAATGCAGTTATATCATTAACAAAAATGTATACAAATGAAAACATAAGAAAACAAACAGACCAAACAAAAAGTGCATTTTCACAAGAACATTTATGAAATAATTAATATTAACTCTGAACAGTAAGGTATCCAGATTGATCTGAAGGTCTCCAGTAGATCAAAAACTTACTGAGCAGATGCAGCAAGCTGAATGCTGCTAGCATGAGCCATCATGAGTATAGCGGGCCAAGGTGCATCAGGCATCTTTTCTCGCAGTGGTGCCAATCTCTCATTGATCTTATTGCAAGCATCAATTGCAGCCTGAAAGATAGAGAAGACATCTAGGATACAGAAATTGATTTGTGGAGATCTAATAACAATTGTTCATTTTCCTTCTAGTACCAACAGGTAGCTTAGATGGCATTCAGATATTTTAATGTGAAGTCAAGTGAAAAGAGATTAAACGATTGACTCTGGATATTTTTAACTGTATGATTTTTTAATATCTTGTTTGGGAGAAAAAATAGATGGACTATACAATATCTAAGAAAACTTTATAACAACTAAAATTACAGATGAGAAGAAAAGAAAGGTGACAGAAAAGGGTAAGAAAATACTGCAAAGTAAAAGTGGAGAATTGAAAGTGGGAGAATTAACAGGCACGAGCAGTGATAGTTAATAAACATGAACGAAAAGTACTCACAGCAACACACAGTTCACTGCCTGTACTGCCGCCAGTTACAGTTGGATTGGGTATTGTGTTGTTCTGGTTGGCTCTAACTTTGATAAAGTCAGGGGAAACTTTCAAAGTGGCTGCAACAGCTTGTGTCATCTGAAATTGTGTAAAACGTTCAGATGTAATAAGCAGGTTATAACATGTCCTTCTTTATCCATATACTCTGTGTCAAATTTGTTATTTCAGAGCTGAAAGACACATGGGAAAACATCAATTACTGTTAACAAATAACTTAATCTTTATTCATCTCAACTGAATCATGATTGTAATGATTTTCCCTGGGTATGAATCTCTTATTGGCATGCTCCGCAAGATTACTATACTATACCTTTGAGAAAAGTCCTTGTCCCATTTCTGAGCCACTTGTAAAGACAGTGACTGTGCCATCCCCAGCAAAAATGGACACATGAACTGCTTGGCCCAGTGGAAGATATGACATACCGTATTTCACAGCCGTCATGGTGATTCCTCTCTTGCGCCACTGGTTATCCTGTTAAAATATCATAGGTATATGCATATTATTGGCTACAGAAATACATGCACATGTACTGTTATCCTGCCTTTCAGCTTCCAGTTATAATTACACTAATTATCTGAAATAGGCAATTTTACTCTCCTGTGCTATGGAGTGGATTTTTAAATATTTTTTATTATTTAGGAAAGTTGCTTTATAATTAGCACAAAGAAATGCATAAATATACATAACATGCTTATCCTAAAGCAAACGTGTTTGTTATGAAGCAAAACAAGACACAACAGGCTAATCTTATTTGTATGAAAACTAAAATCGTCTCACCAAATGTTATATTGTAAGGCTTGTCAGTAATTGTTACGTTTTTTCAAAAAGGAAAAGGGGGGGGGGGGGATGAGGATGGGCCAAAGTTTACATATTGGTGGTACCTTCTCAAAGTTGAAGTAGCCTATGTAAAAAATGATGAACAAAGATGATGGAATAAAACACATGCTGTAAGGTAGAAGAATCACTCTCAAAATATGGCACAGCACCATATAGTGATGTTGATCAGAGGGATGAAGAATTCAGGTTTATCATACTTGTATTCATTCAAAAAAAAACATTTAGAAAGGCCAATCTGAACTTTGAATGATAGACATCTACCTTGTTGAAAGTTTCCACAGCCTTTTGCCTCTCCTCCACCTGAGCTGTTTGCTTCAGTCTCTTCCAGAGATCTTTCAGTGTGCAGTTAGTAAGAGGGATGTTTGAAATATCAGTCTGAAATCGATACAATTCTATGTGACTGTAGGCAGTGAGAACTACATAATATCAAATTAAATATGAGATAAAAGAGACTGACAGAAAATGTACAGATATAATTTATCATCATTCTTCTCAAAAAACATACTTAAAAACTGATTTGAAAAGAAAGAAAAGCTCAGAGAGTTATATCTATATATATATGATTTTTTTAAAACTGTCTTAAATAAATTATGTCGTTAAAAGCTGCCACTTGGCTTTTTTATACTCAGTTCATTACAGTTAACTTCAAACACGACCAGAAATTTCACTCGAAGATTCCTGTCATCAGTCTTACTATGCAAGATGTAACTGAACAAGCACACAGAGGTTTATATCTATCATTTAAATGTATAACGTCCTCTGTTTAGTAACAGTGGTGGGAATGACTTGAGACTTCAGAAAAATTCAGTTGTGTTACAATCTGATATTTTTTAAAAGTCATCTTTGCGATCTGTTCCATACACACTAGGTATAAACTTTTTGTTTTGTTTTTCAGTTAATGAGCACAGTAAGGCAAGCGAACCTGGCCTTCTTCATACAAATTGATTTCCTTGAAATCGATTGGATGCATTTTGAGCTGCTTGGCCGCATGTTCCATAATGCCCTCCATGATCAAAGCTGCTGGTACAGATCCTGAAACACAAGCAAAGATGAGAACCCGAAAACCACTTTGAAAGATACAGAGCAATATGCTGCCCAGAGCGTACAATAAGAATGCAGTTAAAAGAATGATGCATACTTGTTCCATGTGACTGCTCCTAGAAATTGCATGGGCACTAGATCTTCCAAAATAGTGCAACACTAGCGGGTCAGTGTTAGATTCTATATTTTTATTTGTATAATTTGTACAAATGAAGCATAGAAATTGATGTTACATTCTAGCAGAGACATCAGTACCATACGGCCCAAATCAGGGTACATCTGGCAATGAAAGACAAAAATGTGTTCATGTGTTTGTTCCAATTTCAATTTCATTGATAAAGGCTTGTAAAATGAGTCTAAGTACCCAGAACAGCTCTGTCATATCAAACAAATTACGATAAAGTTACCACTTGGGCGTGGGCACAGAGGGAAGGTGTTGTTTCACTGATAATCACTGCATTTAACATTGATTTGCATTATGGTTTTTCCTGTGTCTATCTCTAAAAAGAAGTAGTCCATTTACAGCTTAAAGAGAACGTACTGACCTGGACCTCTACAGGCTTGATTAGTTGCTTTATTAGTCTTCACCAGCACAAGACGGATTCTCCAGTTAGGAACATAGTATCCTGTGGATTATATATGTTATGCACAAGATGAAAACTACTCACTCTCCACAATTGTCACAGCTGTAAGGAACTTATCCTGAGAATTTAATTATTGTCCTCTGATTATCAGTCAATCTAATTGTGACATCTGATGCTCAGATTTGCATTAGATTGGGTCCATTCAACAAAATCATCCCACAGTTAAATAAAAATCACAGCAATTTTTGGAAACACATGGATCTATCTAATATTAGCATTAGGAAACGAATCTGGTATCTCAGTGAGCTACTCAATAATATCTCACAGGAGGAGAAATACGTTGATTTTCTTTTTTTTTTTTTCATTTACAATGAATCATGATTGTTTTGATTTTGCTTCTATGCATGAAGACTGGCTTTGCAAGATTATTACACCTAGTTGAGAATAAAATGTAAAACTGACCCTGATCCAGCATGTGTGGTAATTCCGTGTGCATAAGCATTGGTTTGAATCCAGAGTCAATGAATATTTCGACATCAATCACCTTCATCTTGCCATCCTTATTGAAGCCTGCCTGTAAAGAAATTTTAATCAGATTCAAAAGGTTAAAAAACAAAAAGAAACAAACAAACAAACAAAAAAAAACCCAGCAAACTGAAAAATAAGCACACCATTATTCCAGATATTCTAAAAGCATTTTATTGTAAGAATATACTGTCAACTACAAGAAAATTAAGGCCAGAAACTTGATAAACCTCATTTATGCTATGGGTGTAATGATCTTCAAAGAAACAATGACAATATATCATTGTACTGCTGCATTCATTAACTATTTTGAGTGCCACATATGCATTTTAAATATTTGTATCTTATCTTCGATAGAATTATCTGTACAAATATGGTACTGATGAGTTTACTGAACTTTGCTCAATTGAGATCTAACCTTATACTTGGCCAGAACAGGATATCTCTTGCCTGCCATTCTCATGTTATCAGACATTGGCAAACTTAACCTCACCGGTCTGAGGAATAGAATGAAAGATACTCTGAACATACACGAATTTCTAGTAACACTGCTAGAACTATATGAGTGAGTAAACATCAAAAATTTTTTAAAAATTTTGAGCAAAATAAAGGAAATATTTACTAAAAGTCGGATTCATTTTATAATTATTCTTTGCACTTCTTCTCTATATAACATGGAAACACGACTTTGCAAACTTATCAACATATTCAGCTTATCATTTGTACAGTATGAGATTTTTCCATTGCAAGAGGAAACAGTAAAGAAACTGAACCGCATGAAAATATGAAAACAACATTTAGGTATTTCCCAGAATGTGAGCCTATGTCTATACTCCATTAAAATACAGCCTATAGAAATACATGTCTTCCATATTGAAAAAAAGATTTGTTCCCATCTTAGGTTCAAAACAGTATTTGATTGTTATGATTGATTGGACTGTGATTATTTGTAATTTTTAATGATATACAACAAAAAAAAAAACAAAAAAGAAAACAATAACAAACAAACAAACAAAACAGGGACATAATTTTTCTACTTATTTTGATGAAAGAAAAATAGAGTTAAGAATGTATCAGCTATGTATTGTTCTACTTTGTAATATTAATCAGTATGTAATGTGAGGATCCCAAAAACAGTGATTTAGGTACATTTTGATTGTCTTTTTGTTTGTTGTTTTTCTTTTTTGTACGGAAAGTTGTCTTTCTTTTTTATTATTGTCTGTCCGAAATGAAAACAAACCTGCGCGTCAAATATGCTGCTAGGCTAACAGCAGCAGAGATGTTCCCGCTATAAAGGCCTTTCCCACCAAAACTTCCACCAACTCTTGGTGCTATCCCATTGATGCTGAAGAGAAATTAAAATATGCCATCAATTTTAACATTTGAAATAGGGAATGGGAGTACTTTATGAGCAGAATAGGAGGAATGGTCTAATATTAAATCAGAAACCTAAAAAGACACATTTTTAAAAATAAAATAAGGTTTAAGAGTCTTTGAACACACACAAAGAATATATGAAATGATGCAATACTTTTTTCAGTGCTGTAATATTTTATGTAGTAACTTCTCTCTTGAAGAAAAAAAAAGACTAGTCTGCCCTTGTTTTTTCAGCTATAAAAAAGAATACCTTTAGACATGACATACATTGTTTTAATGATATCTTCCATTCATCTTGTCTTTTCATGTCTGTTATTATAGTATGTTTATATAGATTGTTTGATGAATGGATAAGTGGATGGTTAGTTGAATGAACCGACGAAATTTGGTTGGCTTAGTGAAGGATGGTTAGGTCGACCGATTGGATGCATGGATGGATAGATGAATGGATGGATGGATGAATGGATGGATGGATGAATAAACAGATGGATGATGAACAGATGAACCGAGTAATGGGTGGATGGATGAATGGTTGGATGGATGGATGGATGGATGGGTGGATGGATGGATGGATGGATGAATGGATGGATGAATGGATAGATAGATGGATGAATGGATGAATGGATGAATGGAAAAGTGGATGGATGAATGGATGGATGGACAGGTGGATGGATGGATGAACTGATGGGTGACTGGATGGCTTAAAAACGGATGGATGCATTGAATTATGTATGGATGGATGTTGGATGAATGAATTAGCTATACTGATGACTGGACATGCTCATAGAAGATGGATGACTCAATGACTTTATCAGTGAGTTAATGAGTGACACCAGTGATGATAGATTACTAGTTGAGTGGTTTGTTTAGAATTTCTGCTGCCACTTTCTGGTTGTGGTCCATCCATTGTGTGGCTGCATACAGATCAATGCCATCTTCACCAGGAACAGCTACTGAGACCTATCACAGAAGTTTTATGCATATTTATATATTTTCAGAGTTATATATATACATATATATATGCATATATACAGTTACTGTTGACCCAGTGGAGTTATAAAACAATCAAAGCTACGATTTTCTAAACATGGATTCTTCTTAGGGACTGGTAGATTGATTATATAAGTATGTCACCAATACAAAATCGTATAGGATATTTCAGCTGTTTATTAAAGTGATATATAGCATATGGCTATCGTTTTTTTATTTTTCTGTTGGAAAATATTTAGCTTATTCTTTCCAAAAAAGTATAACCTTTAAGTGGGAGCATAGATGACCTGTTAATGTTTGAAAATCCATTACAAGGAAATTTTACAGTTGATGATGATTACCTATTTATTTTAAGTAGGCCTAGACTCATTTTCTGTTCCAACAATACTCAATAGTCATTAAGATCAAAGTGATTGATGGAATATTTGTTAGTAATGTTGTTGGCTTATTAAACAGTTGTACAATGTAACTTAACTTTGTAATTATATGCAAAGAATCACTTAAAATTTGTAAAATCCAAAACTCTTATTAAATAACTGAGAAATGAACAAATTAGCCTATATATTATACAAACCTGATTTTCAATGTGAAAATAGTACTGTGTCCCTTCTGTGATTTGACCCTCAATTGTCATCTCAGCCTCTTTCAGTGCATCTAATTTTACCAGAAACAACCACTCAAACATGATTATGCATTCAAAAGGATGATCATAAAGGTAAATAGGGTGCAGAGTCTATTTTAAAGAGAAAATGCTGACAAGGTCTGAAAGAATCATTGGTATGATCTTTTGTATGCCAATGAAAAACCTTTGCAATAAATACTGATTTATTTTGTGTTAGATGCTGAAGAGAAATGAATTAGGAAATGTAGATCACACATGACAGTTGAGATGGAACAGTCATGAGACAACACTTTCTGTTGTTGATGAAAAAAATTAAGACTTTAACAAACATTATGTCAATTGGACCCCAAAGTGTATGTAACCAATCTATTGAAAAACAGTTTATTTGGGAGTACATTGTTACAAACAAAGGCTGTGGAACAAGATCAAAATATTTCAAACACTTTCAGTTGTAACTTTAACTTTGGTAAATGGTTACATTATGCAATCTTCATTAGAGGACGAGTTAGCCTGCAAAGATATTCTTTTTTTTTTTCCCTGTTAGATGCAATAATCACACATGAATGACTAAAATCACTAACCATCAGGACTGCCCACAATTTTCTCAGCAGGCGGAGCTTCATGAATGGATCCTTTGGCTATAGCATCATCCAGGTAAACCAGTGGTTCTTGAATATTGGTATATTCAACTTTCACTTTCCTAGCTCCACGTTCAGCCAGTTCTTGTGACTCTGTTGAATAAAAAAAAAGGGAAAAAAAAGCAATAATTTTGGCTCATGAATTTACACTAACTTATCCAGCATTTTTTGCACAGTGATAATGAGGTTTATCTTATGGAAATTAGAGGGCACGGCAAACTATCTTGAAAACGATATACTGAAACAAAATAACAAATATTAATAAGTGAACTCACTTCATCATGATGGAATATGTGAGTATCAGAGTAAGACATGGAAACATTTTTTTTTAAAAAATGAAGTGTAGCGAAACATGCAGTTATTTTTCTTATATTATGATAAATAAAGAGATAGCTCATCACACCGTAAAATACAAATATTACATACATACCAGCAAGAATGAGACCAATAACTTGTCCAGCATATTCCACTTTTTCTGAAGCAAATGTCTGTAAATATTTTTTTTTTCGTTAGATTCTCATGAATCTCAGATGTGAGAAGGCCATTTAACAAACAGTTACAAATGACAGAGCTATATGAAGTTCAATTTCAATGAGCTCTTATCAGCTGACTGTCCTTTTATATTGTTCACAAGGTTGCTGCTTGGTTTACACATAAACGTACATTTTCCGGAAAAATTGACCAACAATGTTATTGACGATCATAACAGTGTTGAATACAATCTCCAGTCTACAAACATATTAAATGTCTGGAAGATTTTGCAATGTCTGAGCACATATCTCAGCAAGCGCATTTTTCAAGAATTAAGATATCTTTTGTCAAAATTACCATAATATGAGTAAAAATAAAATTTAGTGAGATTTGTTATTACCCCTATTACCATTGTTATCATACATTATAAAGTGTTGTTTACCTGATCTATTTAATTAATTATCAATCAGCAGGTAATGAATCAGAGATCTATGTCAGTTGTTAATATCACTGTGAACCTTGTTAAGCAATATTCTTTGATAGTAACTATGAGTAATATGAAACATGCTTTTCTTGGCAAGAATAAGGACTAGATGAGATAAACAAAACTGACTATCCATTGGCTAGTTTTGCATTAAATATCTAAAGATTAATTTCATTACAATATTTAAAAAAAAAAATTTAGTTTATATCCCCTGTCCCCTCTGCTTCGATCATCAACAACAAGAACAATCAAAATTTATGTTTACCTCCTCCGCTGAAACTGCAGGATTGAGTGCAGTAGACATGAAATCATTTTTCCCACCCTCAGGAATATCCTTATGATTAAGGTATCTCACAACTCCTGGAATAGCCTGTGGAAGATTGGGACAGTAGAAAATAGCCTTTTAAACATACTGAACAATTTAAAAAAATTGTTCTATCATTTAGTATTGATGAAGTAAGAACATAATTTTCAAATCAAAAGTCTGTTTTTCAAGCACTGCTTCAAAAGTAACTAGATTTATTAGAGCTATTCAGTCTCTAATGAATATACACCCAAATCTGGTGATTTGCTCTTGGATAGAAAACAGCAAAACAGAGAGATGATGAAAAAAGCTTGTTGTTTGAAGTGATAACGTCAAACAATTTATGTTACTGATACTACAAAGGTAGTAAATTAACAAACAAACAAAATAACAAAAATATGGTTACCAAAGCTTCAGCTGGGTCAACATTGGCAATAGTACCAACTCCAACAGTGGACAGGACGAAAGAAGCAAACAGTTCATTGCTGAACACAAGGACATCATTGGTGTAGACAGTTTCCCCTGCTGCCTAAACAAGAAGAACAACAGTTTACATCTAGAATGAAGATAGGCAGTTTTTGAAAACTTCATGTGAATAACAGAAATTTTATGTAATTTATGCTGAAATTGTAACAATGCTATTTTGAGATATGCACTTACCTGCACTTACTACTTCAATTCTTTGGATATAATAAGGAGACGAGCTTTTGTGAACGCAGAAAAAGCAGTCACTAATATCTGATAGCCATTATCTGATTGTCTCTGGAATAGCAGGTTGTTGAAGTGGCTAGCATTTGGATAACCAAGTAGACTGAAATTAGTTGTCACTTACTTGAAGAGGGGCCTCAAACTTGGGTAGGGCCTGTTTCAGAGGGAACTCTGCCTGTTTTTCCTGAAAAGTCTGAAGACCAGACGACAGTGGTCTGTCCATGCTGTCTGCTCCACTCTTGATTTTGGGATCTCCTGGTCTGTATATTTCTAGCAATGTCTGCAAATGCATGAGTAGAAATAGCTTGCAGTTTCTTTTACAAACTTCTTAGCTTTATAATTTCTTGCCTCAAAATTATAAGAAAAAGGACACTATTTTCAGAGAGCAATCTTCATGTGCCAAAAATTAAAGTATTTTATATGGCATAAGTTCCATACTGTCATTCAAAATGATGTAGTATTATTTAATTGCTTAAACAATCTCAATTTTTGACAAGGAAGGAAGACATGTACCTTGTACAAAAGATTAATAGCCAGGTCTCTTCTATATTTGACTGAGGCAACCAAGGGATCATCAGTGGTTGGTTTCAGTTCAGAGGCCATCATCTTCAGCGTTTCTGGTAAACAAAACAATTAACATGTAGATATGACATGCTGACATTTGATTGACATTTCTTATAACTTGAAAAAGAGGACAACTGTTTGACAATAATAACAGCATCTTATCATATCACTGCGAATAAAAAATTCATTGGAACAGATTTTATACATATCTGTAAGGATGAAATAAAAAAAAAAATGTTGAGATTACCACAGAACTAGAATGCTCGTGAGAAAACCCTTATGGACTTCAGTAAATCATTTTTGTTTCTCATAATAAGGAAAAAAACAACAACATTTTGACCACATCATTCATGACTGCTGGAAAAAAAGCAAAAAAAAATATGCACAGTGTAGCCTTGTCTATCTAGTCACTTCATCACAAAAGTAAATGATGCTGTCTTGAAAAAGTAACTAAAAGTTTCATTTCAATTTGATCAGTCAGTCCTTATTCTCTTTCCTTGTGTATATAAACAAGGTCAAGTCTGCTCCAACTCTCTCCATTTTCAGTTTCTCAGAATTCCACTTGAACAGATGGCAGAGTGAATGGTTTCTGATAGAAGAAACATATGTTCCTGTAAATACATGCCTGTAAATTCTATTAAATCACTATAATATTACTGAATAGGTTACAAGTTAATCTACACAACTGATATGAAAATGAGCTGTATAAATAAGGCTGTCAAATTCTGGATACATGATAATGCCAAGTGTACATTTGCTCAACTTGATTGTTAAAAATTTATTGCATACATCTCTGATTGAAGTATATCCTTTACAGACACAATTTTAAAAAAAAATGAAAATGAATATTTTCAAGGAAAATGTTGTAATACCTTTGATAACAGCATCATTTAGTGTTTTACCACTCAGGTATTCCTCTGCTTTGGTGGCATGAACCTGGAAGAGGTTGTTCAAAATAATATGACAAAAAGAAAGCAACATTATTATACTAAAACTTTGAAACATAAACAACACACGCTCACATATAAAGACAGTGCAGTATTCAATGTTGATAGTGTATGGACAGCTTTACACAAACAAAACTAAATGAAATGTATTCCTTATTAGCATTTCAAAATAAATTTTAAGTTCGATCCAGATGTATAATTTTACTACTACAATTCTTAGGCAATTAAAATGCCCACTGGGTATCATAAAACTAGTTTGCCAGGTTACCTTCCTAATAAACTTCATAGTAATTTCTTAAGCCTTGATATTTCCTTCTGAACATCAGTAATAATATATCGTATCTTCTGAAGATCATTATTTTTCTCTGCCCCCGCCCCTTTCCTCCAAAAAAAGCCATACCCTCTTATTGCAGGATTTTTTCTTATCACTGTTACATGTTATTTTATGTGCAAAGTGTAATATTTAAGATATGTCTTATATTCATTTCCTGACAGCTTCGGCATCGAGGCCTACACTGGTGTGGTTGGGTTCTTCCTCTTCGTCTATAAACTTCATTGCTCTTATTCCCATAGATGTCCCCCTACCATTCTTGTTTTGTGTATACAGTCAAACAGGTTAAATGTGCATTGTAAATTTCTTACAGTTTCTGCACTGATGCCTCCAATGACAAAGTTAGGCTTTCCGGTGACTTTCAGTTTATCAACAGGTATCTTGAATGCAGCATTCACATAGGCATGAGCATTCTGTAAGAGAAAGAGAAATGGTCATTATTCTAAATCTACATATATGAAATCATCTATCCACGCAATAAGTGTGTATTGAGACTTAGTAAATAAGTCTCTTTTGTGTATTTAGTTTTAAAATTCCAGATACTTCCTAATGGTTTGAAACACTGAACATTATTACTTGGTTTGGGTAAGTCTGATGGCTCATTCGATTTCAATTTGTTTCTGTCTCAAAAAAAAAAGAAAAAAAAAAGAACATGAACTGATTAAGACAGATGACTTTGGCACATTGATCTGGCATTAAAATAATATCCTTTACATTTTGTGACGAATTTTCTTTTTTTTTTTTTTCTCATCATCTGATCAGTTACCAGTTATGGCAAACAATAAAATGACTTGTGTTTGGAGAAGAAAAACATAATAATTAAGACTTTTAAAAATTTTACATCAACTCACCCTATCTAAAATAATTTGTTTACCTGCCATCTTGGAGTAATCTTGAAGGAGCGAAAGGTGTCCACTGAATTAAACTTGGGAATTTCCAAGGAAACAATCACTTTCCCAGTCATGTTAATATTGCGAAGGAAGTCAAGAAGCAGATGTTTTGTTACCTTTCCAGTTTTAGCGTCTGCAAAATGAATTCATGTGAGTGAAAATCACTGTAAAGACGTGAGGTGAGCCGCAGTAAATCCCTGAGATGTTATGAAAAAAAAAAAAAGGGCGACAATATCTTTATTCTCTTCTAACTTTCTGACTGTCTAAACTTCTGAAAGCCATTTGACGAATTAACAAACCTATGAAACCTATTGGCTGTATTCTAAGAGAAAAAGAAGATTGTGATTTGACAAAAGCAGAGTCAAAAGAAAAACTTACCAAAGATGTGCACGCTGGAACCAATGGCTTCCATCATAGTAAAAAGGTCAGAGGGGAATTCTGGGTGGCCATGTTTGATCATGAGATTACCAGCAATACAACCCGCCTGGATGTAAGGAAAGAACATTATGACAGAACATCATACAGTGATGCAAATGATACTTTGATCTGATATATTGAAGTTTGCCCAGAAAATTGACCTAAAGTACTGTGCAGTTGTAGATCATTACAATGTTTTCAAATAGTGTAATCTTGCAAAAATGTGTGGACAAAACTTCTGAATATTGCCTTCCTGTTTTTCAAAAGCATCTGAAAGATAGACGTGACAAGAAACTTTTGACTGAAGTCTCTCTAACTTAAAAGGCCCAACTTAGATTATACTTTGCCATGTCTGTGCCCATGCTGCTTTCGGTGATAATTACAAACTCAACTGGATCAAGATTTATGAAAGAGCTAATTTATTTTTATGTGACCTATTATATTATATAGCCAAGTAATCATAAGACAAGTATTACGTGATTAAAAACATGCTTAGTTTAAAAATGGACAAATAAAAAAATATATTATTATATATTGTATTTATTTGTACACTTTTAATATGCCTATGCGTGTATCCATACCTGTGTCTAATTAAAATTAAAGTGTAAAAGATTTTTTACTATGTTAGAGTAAAATAATACACATTTCTAAGCGTGTCACTCACAAACACCCAAACGCTTAAAATAGTTCATTCACATTCTGTAAAGCTTCTGTTTGCACGCCGTTGAAACGTTTGAAATAATTCAGCTGTGTGAATTAAACAGAGCTTCAAAATAGCCAGGGAACATGGGCATATTGATAGGCACATTCTACGAATGAATCATAAATTCCGTCACTTTTTAAGTACTTCTAACGGCATGATTTTAAAAACTGAATTTGCTAATTTCAAATGCAGTCATTCATTAAACTATGATGGATTTTTGTAAGAATCCATCAACTATTAATGATATGGAAAATGATACCTCAAGCAAAATAAGTCCTAACCGCTAAGGTACTTACATTCCTGACAAGCACGCTGGCTAACACTTTAAGATGCTTGATAACTCGTGAAGCATAGAAAAATCCCTGTTTATACTGCAGTTCTTTCAAGTGATCCTTGAGCTTGGTCAAGGTGGTGTTGGCTCCAAAGATCACATGATCTGCAGTTGCCTGCAATGTGACAGATTCAGTAGATTATTGAGATTATCATCCAAATCTTGATAGCTCTTCCATAATTATTAACAGGAGTTTCCTCTTTCAAGAATAGAAAAAAAAAAAATTCTACAGCAAACTCTTGAGAAAGAATCTGGGGGCTTCATGAAATTGATTTGTCCCCCTTATGTTCAGAGTCCATTACAGTTATAGCATAGCATTTTAGGTCTTTTAAATTCATGCTAAAGACAATTAAATCAATGGCATGGCACTAGAATAACTTCACTTGCTGTCATCTCATAATAAAGAAAATTGCTATATGATGAAGCGGGGTAGCCTTTGCAAAGACGCATGAAATCAAATAACCTACAGGTGAGAATAATAACAGAGTGTAATAAATATGTCTCACTTTATACTCATACAGTTCTGTCACTCCATGCAGATCGATGTACACCTGATAAGGCCCTTCATGTTTGAAGATACCTGAAAAGGAAAATAAATCGATATAAAGAACAGTCAGCTAAGATCTCATGCTTCAAAAAAATCAGTCTAATACTTTGTGATCATTTAGATATTAATTTTACAGATTCACATAAAATTCCTCTACATTTTTGCTCTGTCCCCTCTCTTTGTACAGTTTCTCCTCCTGTGATTTTCTTCTGCCTCTCCCTGTATGTGTGTATGTGTTTATCACTGTTTCTACATCAGTGCCGTATTCCATACCAAATAGATATTTCCACTTCATTATATCAATAACGACATGTTGCAGAAATCTCATCTGAAGATGACAATAACAATTTTAAACTTTAACCTGTGGAGGTATTTCCAAAGACCAGCCTGACAGATTTTCCCTCGGCCTGCAGAAGAATAGTGCCTAGTTCCTTCAGATTGAGTGGTCTGAACCATCTACTTTCTCTCAGATCCAAATTCAGAGCGGTTGGTGGGTGACACACTGAGCCGTTCTGGTTTCCTTTACACAGCTCCCCTGTCTTTGGACAGAGGTGTTTGTTCAAATCCTGAAAGAAACATAGTTCAAATGGTTATTGCAAAATCTTATTGAAAGGGGAAAGAATACCAATGACTCCAGCTATGCGGTCTTTAAGTTAGTTTCACAGGTAATGAATATGTGCGGGAAAAGAGATATTATAAGTATTCTGCATAACTTAGCTGAGGGAAGAAATTAGTGTTTCCCACCAAATCGATTTACAACGATGGCCCAGAGCAGTTAATATATTTGCAGAATGATATTAGTGTCAGACATATAAATATTTACACTTTTCCTCCTAAATGGCTCATGCCCCTTAGAACTAACTGAACGGTGACATTTGACATGCATGGTGTCATTCCGTCATCCTTCTTTATGGGAACTGATAAGGCAGTCTCTACTATGTTGCTGATGATCCAATCGGGCTCAGTAGAAGCTGTATTGTGAAGAGATTGGCCTTAAAAATACGTACATAATTATATATAATAGAATATGTATTCTGGAATGGCACGTTATCAATAAAGTTCTTTAAACGGCATGCCATCTCACTTCTATGTCAACACATTTTGCTCCAGGTAAGGCATTGTCTGTCCCAAAAGATTTCATTGCATCCAAGATTGATCTATAGCCGGTACATCTGCAGATATGACCGTCCAAAGAATCCTCAATCTCTTGCTGAGTTGGTTTGGGGTTCTGATGCAAAAGTCTGTAGACAAAAATTAAAGATAAAAAAAAAAAAAAAAGAGAGAAAAAAGAAAGAAAGAAAAATCCGCATGTGGCTGTTTAGCTCTAATTTTATTTTCTCTTGGTATGGTTCTTTGAGTCTGAGAATAAAGTTACCAGACTGGAAATTCCATCTCTGAAACATGACTTCAATGTGTTTTTTCAATATATTATTTGATATGGGAAAAAAGAACTTCGAAACCAGTAATGAGAAATAACACCATTAACACTCAGTACTGATATTTCTGTAAATAATGCTGTCTTCTTAAAGAAAAATATTCAATTGACTATTATAGGCAGCCACAATGATCAAAATTATGGAGAAAATATGCTTTCATGACAGTACATATGCTAACTTCTAAATATTCCTGGGGAAAAAAAAAAAAAAGAACAAAAGTACGGATCCTTATAGGCAGAATACCTTATGAGATTGTGATTCTGTGTTTGAGGTTTTCTTTCCATTTTGGTCACACAACAATCAATTATCAACATTTAGCCTACGCCTAGCTTATAAACATTGGGCCAAGTACTTTGAGGACGCTGATTGAGAAGACTAGGAGAACAGACGCCAGAAGAGAAAGACCAGAGCTGCCTCCACCTCAGCAAAACCCCTCACTTTCAGCCACTGCTAGAGATCCTGCCTGTCCCAGATCGACTTAGTCAGCCACGAACTGGCTTGCAGTAGGCGTAAATGTCCTTCATGATCTTTTTCCGCAAAGCCAAGACAAGGAGAAAGAAGATTATAATTATGCTGTACATACCCATACATGGACATGACAAAGCCAGGAGTACAGTATCCACACTGCGTAGCATTGTGTTTGGCCACTCGATCTTGAATGGGATGATAGCCATCTATGTGGTTTCCAATGCCTTCAGTCGTAGTGATTTGCCAACCATCCACAGCATACAGAGGACACATGCACTAAAACAGACGAGGAAACAAGTCATACACATTTTTTTTTTGACATTTTTTGTCCTCCAATCATCAATGTTCAGAAAACAATAAATGAGTTAGGCTAATAGTGATACATGTACTTCAGTATTCGTGTCAGCAGGTGAGAAAGAAGTCACTGTAATAATTGTTTCTTTGATTTGTTTTCCAAGAAATTGCTGGCACTATTTTCCTTGTTTCTCCCCTGAGGAAATGACTGTGACTTAGAAATCCGTTCAGTTGAATCTATTGTCCTTGTTTCTGTTACTTCTCGTATTATTGTGGGTACTGGTTTTCATTTTTCCATTCCTCACCATTCTTCTCCATAATTTGCCCTGTCTCATTACGCACAAATTTAAGAAAAAAAACAAAAAAACTCACCTTTCCTTTGGATAAGTTCCTAATTAT
>JBCAUA010314407.1:0-19283 GCA_038406235.1 Peronia verruculata | reverse complement strand
GAAAAATTATAATTGCGATTGACAGCATTTTTTAGGGGGGGGGGGGGCCATCACATTTTAAGACTAGAGGGAATCTCAGTGTAAACTATCAAATGCTTTCTTAAGGTCAACAAAATTGATATACATGTATATAGATTCCTGCTTCTCTACATTTTCTTCAATAGTGACTCTCAGGATAAAAATTTGATCCAAACCAGTTCAAAACCCTGCTTGTTCTTCTCCAAGTGATTTGTCAGTTGTGTTCCTGATTCTCATAAATATTATGTAAGTGAAGAGCTTTGAGAATACAGACAGAAGACAGAGGTGTAGCTCCTCACCAGTTGTTACAGTGGCCCTTCTTTGGTATTTTCACCATGGTTCCCTTTCTCCATTGCTGTAATATTCTTTTATTCATTCCACATATTATTGAAGAGGGTTTGAATTTCAATGACAACAGATTCATCCATGGCTTTTAGCATTTCTTGTGTTATTTTATCTTCTCTCGTTGCTTTATCATGGCTGATCATTTGGGTACCTTTTGACCTTGGCTCATATCTGCAAAATGATCCTGACCAACCGAGGACTATATTTATCTCAGAAGCTGAAACACACCTATACATATAACTGAAAGCACATTTGCATGTAAACTCGAGCATTCTTCTAGTTTGCTTCAGTTTCTGAACTCCCTGGTTGTATAATTTTACCTAGGTTTAGTTCTATAGGTTTGTGTCAGTTAGATAGGAATTTTGCACTTATGTATTTATAATTATTCATGGCTGATTTGTCTTTTATTTTTTTTACATTAATAATTTGTGGGTAATTATGATAAGTTTACATGTTGATTAACATATTCATGTACATGTCTGTGTTTGCTCTAGTCTCCCAATTGAAAAGCGCCAGGCTCATAGCGAAGGGGCTCGTCACTTTCGCTGGTCTCGCTGCCACGAATCTCTACTGGCAACCTGCGGCCGACCAGGGCGGGAATTGAAAGTTTTCAATACAAGGCATCAGCAGGTGAGAATGGCATACATGCAACTTAGTAATAAGATGATACTGGAATCTTATGCAACATTTTTTTTTTTTTTTTGAGGGGGAAGGGGGATCCTGGAGGTGATTTTTTTAACTATTAAAGTAATGTTATTTTAACATTTTCCATCGTATTCAGCATGTTCAAATTAGAGGAAAACAATAAAAAAAAAAATACTTTTTCATACGGTTGCCATGACAGCGTCACCATCTTGGATATTGGCGTCCCTAAATTGACTGATTTCAAAATCTATATTTCGACGAAACTTGATAAAACTTGGTGAATATATTGTTTGATATAATATATAAAAGTTACTTAATTTCATTACGTTCCATGCAATACAAAATTTTCTATAAATTTTTCAAAATGCCATTAAGCGAAAATTCAAATTTCGCCATTTTTTCAAACTAGAAAGCCAATTTTCTCTAAAACTTACCAACTGAATTTAATGCACATATGTAACTTTTTGGGTTTTGGGGTGACAATGATGCATACCAAATTTGGTTTGAATCGGTTTCAAAACAAAAAAAAAAGGAGATAACCAAAAAAAACAAACAGGTTTTGAGGAAAAAGCATTTAAAGTTTTTTTCAGCGAAAAATTGAACTTAAACGAGGAGGAGTTTTTTGTTTGGCTTTCAGGCTTAGAACAGCCTTTTTTTTTTTTTTTTAAAACATACTAGCCCTCTTTTTATGACTTTTGTGTCTCTAGTTGCCGTTTCTTGGCTCTCTGGGCGTATCTTATAATTGAATTTTGCTCCCTACCCCCCATCTTTATAAAATCCACTTTCAGGTTCTTGAGGGCCTCTGTATGTCCTCCATATCATTTTTGAGTGCAAACTAAGAGTATTTTGACCTTTACTATGACATATAGTCGACAACTGAGCTATTAGTAGCAGAAAGAAAGCAACATTGCGCTATTTATGGGACTGGGAAAGTCATTTTAGAACACTTACATTGATAATTTGCATGATCAGCAGTTTTTCTCGCCTCATAGTGGTCATCCAGTGTCCATCCCTGGCACTGGAACTCGTGATATTGCTAGGAGAGGTGATATTCAAGTACTTTGTACACCCCTCTGCTTATATATAATGAAATTGCGATGATCTACAGCCTCATATAGCAGCCTGGTGGAGCCAAATCCTGATTGACAATACGCTAGTTCTACCGTTGAATGACCAGTGGTCAAACACGTTAGAATTGACTTAGCAACTTTTTTTATACCATTTTCACATGTAGAAAAGACAGTACTTATAAGAGAAAAGAAAAATGCACAATCACATTTTTTTGGGCAAAATCCACATTTCAGGACCCTCCCCCCATAAGCAGACTGAGCTGAATGGAGCCTGTGCTAATGTATATGCCTGTGTTTATCGTTGGAATGTTTCTTTTAAAAAAAAAAAAGGCTTTTCAAACAGCTTGAGAGCGAAAAATTTGATCTAACAAAGCTGGAGTGTTGAATCGTTCAGAAAATATTGATGCCACAGTCAACTGATTTCATTTATTCATTGTTCTATGTTCATGTTTTATTTTATTGCAGATACATTTCAAATGATGATCAGGTAGTCATTATCCCTGATCCCCCTCAAATGTATTAAAATAATACATTGAATATCAATAATACATTGATGCATTAATACTAAAAGATCATAAGTCCATGGGGATTTTGGAGAATCATCTTTCATGCTGTGTGCTGTTCTCTCACATTTGTACTATCTGTTCCAGTGTATGCATTGTCTTATCTACATGTGTTTTGATGTAATCATTGTTTAAGTTTCTTCAAGTTCTGTTGCCTAACATTCTTTGATTTCCTTTTATGCAGAAAAATGTAATCTGTATGAAACATTATGGTCTTCTGAGAATTTTTCTCAGTATCTTTGAATGATCTGCTCACCATAATTATCAACTGTTTGTCACATCTTCTTCTACACTCTAGCTGCATGTGAACACAAGCCTGAAAGTCTCCTACGGTTTGTCCTGGCACCTGCACTTGCCCATCATCGCTGTTGGAGGAGACAAAGCTGTGCACCTGTGGACCGTAGAGTCCATCTGATGTTTTTGTTAACTTATTGTCATATCTGATCATTGTTCTTCATGTCATTTATTATCACCAAGGTTCATCATCTTGTTAATATTTTCATGTGCAGTAAAAGTAACATGGATAATAAAATTCAATATAAATTTTACAGGAGAGCTTTGCTGGGCTTTATGTATATGGATGCATGAGAAATTGACTGGTTTCATGACCGTAATACATTATTTTATCTCTGGGGTCTCGTTCGATAAGTACGTGACAATTCAACCTTTGAATATTTCATCTAAGAATAACTGCAGTTCTATGAAAATATGATTTTTTGTGTGCTGACTTGGTATACGTTTGAAAACTCTGAGGGAATTCGAGAATTCCAATTGTCACAAATAGTATCAGAAAGCACAAAACAAAATGAAGTAAAAATAGCAGCAAGTTTCAAGTATTCGTTTATATATTCCATTTTGTACATTGTGTACAAAATAATGTTCATTATAATAAAGGAAATATTCAATGGAATGAAAATATACATAATATTTATACACTTAACTAACATAGCTAAATTTCAACCGTTCATGTGGCTCAATCTGAACAAAACTAAACACAAACTAGTATACATTTTGAATAATTTCACTCTGGTCTGTCCCTGAAAAATTAGTGACCAGCAGCTTGAACATTTAAGTAGTTTGGTCCAGTTTAGCTTCGCAATAAATGTTACATCTGGCCAAAACCCTATTAGACTCAGCTATCAGCAGAATGCGTTCATACATTTCCATCATTTAAATTTTGGAGAGATTTCCAGCTAAGAATCTGTCATGCTAGGACTAGGTACAGGTTTTTAAAACAAAAAGATCAAATTGGTCTGAATATGACACAGGTTTGAATGAATTCAGTGTTTGAAAATTAAATTGTTCAAATACATGTATATTGCGGAGTTTGACCACACAGATTTTATGAAAAAGTCAAAGAGACTATTTAAATATGCCATTTCATGGGGCCCATAACATACATGTATTTCAGTTATGACCTAAAATTTCATATTTGATACAAATTTTAGTTGGTTTTTTTTTTTCACTTGGATGATAAAACTGTGGGTCAGTGTATATATACTGTTTCCGACAGCAAAGCCATATGAAAGCTGATGATCATGGAAGGAAATCAGGGTATTCTTATCAGGTATTTCTTACACAAATATTCCATTGAATATATGTATGTAAAGTTTAAATATAAAGTTATGATAAATCAAGCTAGCTATACAAAAGTATTGAAGACTACATGTTTGCCAGGAAATGCCATCACACTGACAGCCACATTTTGTAGAGCAGTCTGTAGAACCAAAGGTTCCCCTACACACAAAACATATATTATGATTTCCTTGATCAAATTTACACAACTAAAAAAACTGAACATGTATATTCCAAACTATATTTCAAATGGACACAGAACAAATTCTGCACAAATCACTAACTTGGGCACCCTAACACAATTTCTAGAGCACAATATATGATATGATGAAACCGTGCTTTTTGTTGTTCTTTTCACAAAAGTTATCTTTTCATGTTCAACTCAAACGAGAAGTGAAAATTAATGATAGAGCAGGTAAGCAATTCATGCTAAAAAAATAGAAACTTGAATTCCATGTACTAATCATACATGAGAATTCTCTGACAAGCCAGAGAAAGGTGAACAATTTGGAATGTATTAATCAAGCGATTACTACAAATGAAGTCTTCTGACACCACTGCAAACTTAACACTCCAGCTACAGCACCCAATGACATAATATGCTTGATTCACTATGAAATGAGAGTTATGCACCACAAATCTTTTGTCAAAGGGAAACCAGTGTGATATTTCAGACACTCAAAATTTCATGGTGGCCAGTACATGTCTATAATTGACCTACTTTAGATAAAGCTGACATAGTTTGTGATACAATGAGATCACATTCCTGAAGTGATGAATGATATCTGAAGATATCAAGGTGAAAATATAATACGATCATGTAAGTGTGAAATTTAGCCACGTACAAGTAAGAACCTGTCACCTTGAACAGAGAATCTCCATAACTAAGGGGAAAAACTCTACTTTCTTTATCTGCAGTTTGAAATCACATGAGGAAAAAACAAACCACTGATTGGAAGTGTAGCAGATTTTGCTGCACCTGAGCTAGGCCAGTTCTGATGGCTTATCTCAAAAATATACAAACATCGTCCATTCCTTGCTGGGGAGAGAAAAACAACAGATTAAAATACAGAATTGCAGAAAATAAATAAATATGAGAGATGATCAGTTCATGACTTTGCAGTCTAAATAGTGATATCTAATACATCCGAGGTTAGCTTTATAGGAAAGTTACTTCAATTCAAGTGCACACACTAAGATTGCTGAATGAGTGACTGCATTAGTTAACCTGTTAATACTTATTGATAATGACACAGATATGTATCCGCTTCTGCTTAAGGTTGTGAAGGTAGTTTAACACGGGTGCATTATGAACAATCCTCAGATCACAGTAAAGGTAAAGAACCACAGTGCCAGTTAAAAACAGAACCAAAACAGCAAGCAATCTAAGTTTGTGAATGCTCAGACATGAGTAACGAATATTAAGAAAGAAAAAAAAAAAGTCAAACTATACCTATTGGCATGCCATAACTCCGCTAACAGCTAACTAGAATGAACAGGAACTTTAGAGAATTGATGTGATGCAAATATCATTTCCAATTAAAAAGCACAGAGACATCCTGCATGTGCCACCATGGCATGCCATCACAGGAAATCATGAGGCAAAATTGATGGGGGAGACAGTGGAAGAGAGAGATGACCTCTGGAAAGCCATCACACAAATTCACCTATACACAATTGAATTACGTTGACTAGTTATGTACAAAATATGCTGAAGGTTAAGATTTACTAGTATTTACAAACTGTCCCGTGAGCTGATGATTCACAAAGTAGGTTTCCCCATGCTCCACATGAATATGAAAATCAATCATGAAGACAGGTGTAATATACCTGGATAAAAAAAAAATTAGCCAAGCTTTCACCCTGTACCTGGAGCAAGAGGATGATGATTAAGTTATCACAAAAGCACCGGATCACATTTAGCCATAGTGTTAAATGTTATCCTTTCTCCTAGAGTCTCACTACAATATCAAGCTTACAACAGTTACACATGGATAACACCAGTCAACGAAATCTAAATATAATATCAGTTGCCTGATGAATTGGTTCAAATTCAATTAACAATAGACAGCGACATGAACAACAGCTGTTGCATATAATTACAGGAAAGATCCAATTTTAAAAATTTTCAGATCTTATAAATTCTTCAAGAAAAACAGTTTTAGAGGTTCTGTTTTGTAGATTTTGCCAGTAAATTCATTTCGAAAAACATTCAGTTTAGGGGTTTCATTTCATGTATCTTGCAAAACAAATTCCTGAAAAATAACTTGAGGATTTTTTCTTTTTTTTGGTTTCAAGAAAATGTACATATATAAAGTGGGGAGTGAAATACATTGTACATGTAATGGATCCACATTGACCCACCAACGATGCATGTTGTTGTTAACTTTGAGGCAATATGTATGTTTGAAACTGTCAGGTGAAATTAACAATATACATAGCCTGATGTGTTATCTTTGTTAGCTGAAAGGATACAATAATTTTAGAGAGAAGAAAAGTCACACAAAAAGTTTAGAGAATGGCTATGATCAAGACTGAATAGACAAGGTTGTAACTTTTTAGTACTACAGTCATCATCTTTGCAAGTTGCAACTCTCATCTGGGAATAAGTTGTTCTTAGCTTTTTGATGAGATTTTCAGAACTGCATAAACAAACCAATCTTGAAAACATTTCACATTCAAATAGATGTATAAGAAAATACGTGAAGAAGAGAAAATTTAAATTTACTGAGTTACTCCTCTTCTAATATTCATGGTTGTGAGCTGTCCAATAAATTTCCTTGCATTTTAAACACCACTGCAACTGTGCTGTTAACTACATGACACACAAGTTACTGCCAAACCACAGCACACCTTTTTGCAAGAGTTCAGTCATAGCACCAGAGCACAGAGTGAAACAAAATCACAAACAGACGGAAACACTAACACTGACAAAGTACAAAATGATTGGAGAATGACCTAAGGAAGGAAGCTACATCTGGCTGATTCCAACCGCTAGAAATTTGAACAAATCAAAACAGCATCATCAGTGCTCCTTGTAATGGTATAGGTCAGGCTCATGCCAAAATACGACTGAAGTCTTAGGGCATTTTTCAGCCTGAAATGTACCTGACAATGTCCTTGAAGAAAAGAAATGCACAAATAGAATAATAATGATATTATTTGAATGGCATAACTCACCAAATCAAATGAAATGTGTTATAACTTTCCTCTCAGTATCTCAAGAGCACTGAAAATGACTTATGCCATTATCATAAACACTGGAAATATCATGAATCTTCCCTCTGCAGACATGATAACTTCAATGACCATGTTGAGAACAAAACCTCTCCGACGGGTGTCTGGTCCCAGATTTTGATTGGCTCATTGTGGATCTCCATAGAGCCAAAGACTTTGCCATGTGAAGTTGGGTTGTTAACAAAGATGGAAAATAATGGGACTTTTCAAGTCAAAACATATGAAAGAGGCTACTGTTCCCAGCAGTCAAAATAATCCCAATGGTCGTTCCAACCACATGGTCTTAATATGGAAAGTAAATATTCCAAGGTGACTGAATAAATGCGCCATCTAACCCTAATTCTTACCCTGACCCTAAATCAAATCTAACCATAACCATTTTGAAGCCATTTGGCTGGTGTAAAATTTCTCTTTCCCGGAGTCCAGAATCTCTACAAGGAATCCACAATGTCCCACTGAGTCATTTTGACAGAAGACAGTGCATAAAATTATACAACATATAGCAAGTCACTCCATCTTTCTTTTTTGCCCCTTTCTATTTCTATACTACTACTAGGTCCAGAACGATGACCCATGTTGTGAAAATTATTGACAGTGGAGCATGTCCTTCAATATAAACAAAAGAGCTGAGTATCTCTGTCATGTGGCAACTCACAATGTAAAACAAGAGCTTACTGCCATTAGATGAGGACCACTGAGGGTATTCAGGACATGTCAATCCTTGTGTGAACTGCACAGAATCAATCATTGGGCTTTTGTGCAATGTCATTTGTACCACTTAAAAGAAAACAGAAAAAAAAAAGGTGATTATTGTCCTAATCACATTTGCATAGGTTTGTGTATACATCCAAACACACAGACATACGCATATATGCACAAACTATTCACATCAATGAGGAAAGCTATATATATTACTGTTTTCTTTTCATAATGATGAAGGGAAAAAATAAATTGCTACATAGAAAATAATATATTCTCACATAGGGTAAAAAAATATACTGATGAAAACAAAAAATATCAACAACAATAATAATAAAAACAACAACAATTAAACAAAAAACAAAAAAATTTCCAATAGCAGTTTCACCAAAGTGCCACTTCCTAACTCCAGAATTATCAAATGTCTCTGTATCCCTGACAGAATCTCTGTCGCTGATTGTTCAATTCAATTAAGCCTTTAAAATCATCAATGACCAACCCTGTTATCAAAAATGGAATGAAAGGTCTACAAAGCAAACCAAAATAAAATCTTACAAAAAAAAAAACAACAAAAAAAAAACATAGTGAATTTTATTGCAGAGAAAAACAAATATCCTGAGAGTGAGAGTAGAATGAAGCAGATACAAAATGCTCTTCCCATTCCATGTCAGTGTGAATGGTCCATAGTGAGAAACAGCTCTGGCAAAATTCCTACATACCCGAATGTTCAGTGAAACAATATTTTTGGTCAAGGATTTCAGGTAATCCTTACACTTTCATACAAAAAATTCACAAGATTTTTTGGATCACGGGTTTTGTTATGTTGCCAACAGGACTTATATCAATTAATGTTAATTAAGCTTTTTTTCTTCAGTAATTGAAATTATTCCTATTGGCAACAATCTACAGATGAGTCTACAGGACTCAATTGTTCATTGCTAGCTGATTCAGGCTGACAACCATTTCAAGAGAAAAAAAAAAGAAGAAGAAGAAGAAAAGGAAAACAGAAAACATGATGCACTTTTCAAAAGAACTGATGAAGAAGAAATTACTCATACTAGTTCATGCAATACAGAATACCGGTATATCTTTTTTTAAGACTGCATGTACTTGCACTAAAAGAAATAAGAGCATCACAACCCAAGGAATAACCACAAGCAAACAAAAGAACTGAAAATTTAACAGAGGACCTTTTACACTGACAGGAAATTTTACATCAGAGAAATGGCAGGATGATTTAGACAGAAATATATGCAATGTCTTTTCATAAGTAAATAAATGCCATAAAATCGACAAAATCAGTGAAAAATAATAATAATAATAATAATAATAAAAACAAAGTCTAAGTATATGAAAACAATCCAAAGCTGACTGTTGCACTGATACACACAAACAAACAGCAGGAGGGGAAGGGGCATGAGGAAAATCAGACGAGAATTAATGCCATTAATTTCATGGTAAATACTGGAATGCCATGACACAGGGGTGGCAAAATGGCAAATGAAGCAGGAATGACTTGGCTGGTAAAACATGAATGGGCACAGGTATAGTTCTGAAATCAAACATGTTATCTCATTATGTTCACAATCATACAGAGCACATGTTGAGTGCTTATTCCTGCACTATACCCGCTCTCAAAGCTTTAGATTCTATTACCACCCTGACCTACATACAAGAGATGCAAGTTCTCAGATTCCTGGGAAGCAAACAAGCTGCCTACTGTTTATCTGGGTGCTGATTATAACCTGGTATCAAGCCATGGAATGAGTATGGATTGCCTTTACCAAGGACGAAATTTCAGAACCCAGAGATTTGTATCCAAAGCTATATATATGTTATTGTATTCTGTGCACAGCTACACATTAGACCTCCAACAATTATCCTAGACAAGCTGAACATTTCTTTCAACAATCCAAAAACACTTACTAGACGTCCGAGTCCTCTGTCAGAAGGTGATGTGTATGTGGCCAAAAGACAATCTCTAATACCTCTTTACAATGAGATTTACGAGCCGAAAAATTATTTTCTTAGAAACTGCGTAGTATTTTTACTCCTCAATGTCACTTGACTTTTTTTTTTCATTTGGAAATAATGTGCAATATATGACAGGCAAGCGGATATCTAGTGCAAACAAAAGCAAATAACGTGGCATTGAACTGTTCATAAACAAAGCGCATGATCACAGAATAAGAAAAAAGTATATATTTTAGGGGACCTGTGCTCTGATCTGAGAGTTATTTCCAGTCACAAGGGATGCCAACGCCACCAAGAAGGCATGCAGTGACTGATGGCATAAGAGAGATATAATCTATGTTTAATGCAATTGTAAACAGTGCAATTTTGACACAGCATCATTTTACAAAGAGCACCTTGAGATGCTATTCTAAGAAAATAATCTTTGTCCACTAAATACAATAAACAGAGCAATTAAACTCTTAAGGTAAAGTCAAGAACAGAATTAATCATACAAAGAAAACAATGGCAAAAGAACATTGCAAGGAATGTTAGGTCTTGAGCTAAGGGAAATATTTTCCTATGTAAAAATGAGAAAAAGTTAAAAAATAATGTCTGATGGTAGCCAAGCAGAGGAAATCTCACTAAGACAGCATCTATAATGTGCTGACTATCCTGCTATGGAAATTGGCATGATCAATGAAAACATTTTACATATACTGATGGATGGAACTGCATTACTGTTTCTCCTGACTACAGTCTGCAAAGGGAGTAAAGATGAGTGAGAACTCAAACTGTAGCTGCTAGGTTGATAATCATTGACAAGTATAGATTCTCCAAGTAACCAAATAAACATACTTTCCGCTACAGTGCAGCTTTAAGCCATGATGAAAGGAGGAAAATCAAGACAGCATACATTACCTCCTGATTGGTGAAGTAATTTGCATAGCTAAGAATCTAACTCAGGCTTGCTGGGCCTGATTGGCACAAAGTCATAGATCTGCAACAATGATTCACTGCCTTATCACACATGACCAAGATTTGTGGAAGGTGCATTCCATTTGCAAATGAGACAACCTCACAGCTTGCTATTTCTAAGAGACAGATCCTGGACACCACACAGAGACTTGCCTTAACTCCTGTTCTCAGAGAACCAGTTCTATACCAGAAAAGACATCAAGCAACTTTACAACACATTAAACAGCTAAAATCATCACATACTTGGTGAATACACAATTCCTATATCTTCCATCTCTCATTAGTGCTACTCATCCTCAATTTAACTATTTCCCTGATATAAGGGATATCACTGTTCTAATTTTATGTTATCACATGACGTTTGACTTCTCCAGTGATATCAACAGAAAAATCTGATGTCCTCATCTACAATGTAAACACAGGTAACTCCTGTAGTTATTCTGTATCACGTCATATACTTTACTATTCCCCTTTGTATCATTCCCCAAACCATTATCTCTTATCACTTGTACTGTAGAAACAACATATATCACACAAAGCTCTCCCAATTGTGATTCCTTTGTTCACACCCACCCTTATTTTCAGTAGTGGATTTATGACAACTGTTCGGTAGTTTGTCAAGTAGGACTATTTCATTTCCTCTTGAATAGTCACTCTCCTCCTTATCTGCGTCTCTGTTAAGATGTCAATCATATTCACCAATATCACCAGTTATACTGACTTTTGCCATATTAAACAACCTTCTCTATGCTGTGCATACTATTGATATAGTCCACTATAAATCAGATTTGTCTGGATAGCACAGACAAACATGGTCAACTTTCTCCTTGTGTTCTTGCATTCCCGATCTGTAATACTTCTGTGCACCTGCATGACAGGTTTGCACTATAAATAACAAACAAAAAACACAGATTATTTACATAAGACATACCATGATAACATTAATATCATGCATCATAAATTCCATCATGACTACTCAAGTAATGCTCACTGATTCAGCATGGCTAGGTACATCTTACTTCTACAATGTCAAAAGAGTGGAACAGCAAAGAGAAAAGCTGACATCAGACATCCAGAACCACCTCCATGGGAGAAATGTTCACTAAGACATTCACCTTATATTGCACCACAAGCCATTTCTTCTACAGTATCAATACAAAAACTGATAGACAGTTTCCTATGAACATAATACACTGCCAGCAACACTTTGAAGATAAATTGTCAGTGTTTGTTCAAGAAAGTGGGAAAAAAAGAAGAGTCTGTGAGATTTCTGAAATCTCCTAGTGGTAAGTCCTAATTCTTAAACTAATACAGCATAAATATAATATATGTAACGTGTATGACAATAAACAAATTGTTATTTGAAACAATCGTTATCTAAGACATCACCAGGATTATAGCCAGAAGCTTGATGCCCTTAAGTATGCAAAACATACAACAACCATCTGGATTTTAAAAAAAAGCATCAAACAGTCCAAACAGACATGTGACAATAAGTCCTCTCTGTGAGTGGAGTCCTGTCGAGGCAAAATCTGATTGTAAGCCTACTGCACATCTTAGAATGCTGACGTGTAAGAGACAAACAGTAATATATGCACCTCTTATATATATCTTGCAACCAGTCAGTATGAGTTACAAGTCACTAGACTCAATCCGATCGGAGGAAAACAAGGGCTGAATGTGATGATCTGATATCAATCTTTCTATATTGCAGAAATTGAAAGAACATTTGGCTCTGAATAAGAAAAATATATCTCTTGTGGGCATATCAGAGGTATATCTGCATGTTGTGAGCTGAGTATTCAGATTTATGAATTCAACTGTTCATTTTTGCCCAGTTTCTCCTGATTTAAGACAATGCTGACAAGTTAACTGCTATCTCTTTAATTTGCAATATACCTGATTACAATCTAACTATCAAGTCTGACAACCCCATGAAAGTGTGTAAATAAAAGCGCTATATGATAATACACATTTGGTGGAAAATTGACGTGCACTTTATTTTGACTGGCTGCAAGACATATGCAACTCTACACTGAGCAGAGTGTTATTTACTCAGGAATTTGACAGGGAGATAAAAAAAGTTGTAACCATGTAATTCTTTCCATACAAAGTTAGTCCATGGATGTGCAAACATGCATCATTCTCTACATATTTGATTAATATTAGTCAAATGAAAGTCAGCAAATGTCAGTCTTTCCCATGATTTCTGAAGTATGGTAATGCTTAAAGAATCTTACATGATATTAAAGAACAATCCATAGCACTAACTTACAGGCGTAAACCTTTAGCAGACAATCCTTACAGTCATACAATCTACCCCTCTCAAAACTGCAATACTCAGAACTATTTAGGATGCTGCTTAAGAAACACAGGTGCAACATTTTGACAAAACAGGAACACCAAAATTCCCTGGAGGGTCAAGATTTGAGATTCTACAGCATTAACAGCTGGCTTCATCATGCTCTCTGTCTGACAGACAGACCAACTGATCACTAGAGGAAAACTTAACATTCAGATCATGATATGCTGAAACAGGTAACTGTAAACAGAAAGTGAGAGAGAGAGACAGACATTTTGATGGAATTTTCAAGGCAAAAAAGTTGAATAACAACAGCTCCAAGTATGTGTAATCATCCTATGGCATGAGAACCAGTAATTAATCCATAATATTATCAAATAATATAGCTTAAAAAAACAACAACAAAAAATGTCTAACTAGGTCTGTTCCCTCAGACATGGGTCTCTGACATAAACTTTTTCACTCGTTCAATCTCCACCTGTGTGGTCACCCGCAACTTCTTCTCCTCATCGACCTCATTCATCAGCTCACGGAATTTCTTTGAATGGTTGTTCTTCAAGTTTTCAAAGTCAGACTTGAGTTTCTCATGCTCTGTCTTTAGTTCGTTGAATGCCGCCCTGCTCACTGTGTTGGCTTTGAGTTCGCTTAGGTCTCTCTGCAGCTGTTCTATCAACCTGTTCATCTGTGCATTGGAGGCTGAGCCGGCATGTGAAGGGGGAGCTGGATTTAAAAAATGAAATAAAATAAAATGAAAAATACAAGAGTTTTGTCTATCCGGAAACAAGACAATACAGTGTTATCCATACAGACACCATGTTTCCATATTACAATGACATGGCAGACAGTAATGACAAGGTATCATTCATAACAAACCATTCATTCTCCAGGATTAGATCAAAATATATCTTTACATCAAAATGAATCATAATATCAAATCAAATGGACTTTGCCAAAATCAAGTCAGCCTACTGTATGATCTTCAGTCACCTTTATCTTAGTGAAATAAGTTTTTTTTTTCTTTTTTTCAGATGAATTAGTGCTACTAAGAGGAGGGGCAGGTCCTAAAATCGAGATTTTGGCTGAAAATATTGAATTTCCGATTTTGTTTTCTTCAAGCTAAACCATTTTATTTCAAGATTTTACCATCTATATGGTCAATACTAGCCTATTTTATGTGTAAACTGAGCCTTTCCTACAAGAAGGGTGTCAAAAATATCACTCAAATTCGCTTCTGACGGTCAGTTTCAACAGAAATTGTAAGGCCTTTATACTAAGTTTTAAAGTACTTCTCAGGTATCGACGCCTTCCTGTGCATGTCGCCCATAGTTAGTACATACGCTGGCTCTCCCTTGTTTTGTTTCCACCAGTTAGTGCATAGATCCATACAGGCGAAGCCTGTCAGCTACTATGAACATCCCGGGAATCCTAACCTAGTTTCCCGATCCTCATCATCACAGGATACCGTAACCTCGCCCTTGCTTTTTTTTTTTTTCAGCTCTGTGATTGGCTCATGAGCAGTCGGCAGCGCTATGACTAGATCCGGTCATAGGTCATGCACCGCCAAGCTGAAAACTAGCTTACTTGTGTACAGCTGATAGACAATAACAAAAGTTATATTGTATGAGCTGTCATTGAACTAATTCCAACAAATACGCTTCCTTTTGTGTTTTTACAATAATGCCAAGACCCAGGAAAACAAGAAAACGTGCAGAACAAGCCCTTCGCACACGATGGACTGATATAGAATAGATGAAGAGGTAAGTAGCTGTTTATTATTATATTATTGTACAGACTCATGGCGCTTCTTCAAGAGATTGATTGGTGAACACCTATACCCCACTGGTCACAAGAAGAGAGTGCACACACCCCTTGATTATAACCTTTTACATAAGCATCTTGAGCCAATTTACAGGATGCTCACTGCACACAACCTGCCGAAGCGATGTGAAAACGACCCAAAACCTGAGTGAAAGTTTTCACCATTCTGTATGGTCCAAGTGCACGAAGTCCAAATTCCACAACCTAAGAAGAGTGCAGTTTGCCGTCACTGATGCAGCAGCTGAATTTAATCGAGGACCAAGAGCCATCATAACCATCAAGAAAACGGTTGGGTTTGCATAGGCCCATATGGTAGCAAATTTTCATAGGTAAAGGGAACACAAGCGAAGGACAATTAGTGAGTATGAGGCCAAGGATTCTGCCAAGCAAAAGGGAGACAAAAGCATGCAGAAGCAAGAGAAAAAGCTAGGCAAGAGAAGGAGGCTGAAGAGGGAGGTCCAGTCTATCAAGCTGGAATGTTTTGGAGTGAAAGGAACACATTATGTCACATGGAGCTACTTGAAAAACTTGTCAAAACTTTGGACGCCATTATCTGGAAACCTACTTTTTTAGCACATTTTTCCCTAAGGCTTTTTTATTTACCAACAGATTTTCTTGAAAATTGGCATGAATTTGCATGCGTGTGAAATAACAATAAGTATCGGATTTGCAATGTTTTGTTTACTTGTTATGGAAGTGACAGAAGAATTAGAGAAAGTCCCATCTTGCCACGTACAAATTTCAAAAATTCGTACATGGCATGGATGTCAGACCCCTTTATGGCAAAATGGCTCTCTGTGACTTACTTTCGTGCAAAATTCTAGTTTGTACGTGATGAAATGTTACTTTCGCTTCTCTTCACCACCCCCATAGCCACTCTTACGTAGATGAGGAGAAGTTCATCAACCCAAAAGGGTTCTCAGTTCAAAGAGTTCTGAACTATGGGCTTTAGAGAGAGACAGAAAGAGGGCGGGCGCTATTCAGAGAAGCTCTTAGCGCAAACAGCTCCACTGAGCAAGACGAATGAGGTCCAGTGCGTGAATTGACGGATTAATTCCGCACTGGCCAATCGGAAGAATACACAGTATACATGAACATGTGGTGTTCACCTCCTGGGATATGTACATTTGACCGTTTGTTGCCTGAAACAGTCAGTGAAATGCATAAAGCTCATCAATAACACAGTTGACACCCTTTGTACTACTGAGACGAGGAGAAATAGAGAGTAAGGAAAAAATCCATATAACATAGAGATAAAGAAGAAACGAGGCAGATTTTTTGAGAAAACAGTCAGGTCTCCAAGATGAAATTGGCGCTTACCAACAGGCTATCTTGCATCATCCTGTCACGACTTAAGTCGGTTCTATTCACACCAAAGGCTCACTTTAACAAGGGTCTGTACCTGGGTGCTATGAGATAGTTATACTGCTCACGTATACAATACAAATGCGGATTTGGCGCGCGTATACAAAACTTACAGACCCCCCTATCCTGATACAACATTCAAGAGGATACTGGATTACCACAGGATCCATGGAACTGCCAAGTTCGATTTGGCTGTGGATGTGGTACTGGTCGGTCCACTCTGCCTTTGGCTCCACACTTCAGACAGGTAAATTACTCACACTGTTACATGTGTCAACTTAGCTTGCTTTTTATAAATCGTAAAATAAAACAATCGTATTGAATAGGAGAAGTATAGTTAAACAAACAAACAAACACACGCACTAAAAAAAAACACACACATACAATATGATGATACTCACGATAAAACTATTGCAGTGCCATTCTACATACTTCATTCTTGATTTATTTACCAGGCAACAGTCAGAGGTACGTGAAATCTCACAATAATATGGTTTGCATGCACAAAATGTAAGAAGATGTAGATAAGGGAGGTTTAGGAAGCAGCGTCATTCTTTCAGAGAATAAGTGTGTCCCAACTCGCATAGCAAAGCAATTTGACCAAATACCACCATAATTCAGAAGAGGGAAACAGGTCAGCTGCAAAATAAAAAAGAAGCCATCTTTCTCCTTAATATCGGGATGATTATAGAGATAGAATGTCAATGGCCAGACATAGGCAAGTAAATCGTTTTTTTTTTTTTTTTTAATGTTCTAAATGCTATTTTTCTTCGAATAACATGCAAACTCTCAATAAAATAGTAATTTTAAGCCTTTTTTCTGTCTAAACTGCCATCTGTTAAATATAAATGAATATTTTCCCGGAAACTCTGACATGTCTGATGTTTCTCACCATGCTTCTAGGGTTACTTCCTTCACATGGGATTGCACACGATTTGTCTCTGTTGTGTTGTTCGAGTTGAAAATAATCGAACGTAACCATATAAACGATCTTACAATAATTGTCACTGATGACTATGTAAATGATTATTTCCTTTACTCATCAACAGGTAATTGGAATTGACGTAAATGAGAACCAAATCGGAGCCTGTCTCAAGGATGTGTCAAATGTCGACTTTCAAGTGGGTTTTGGAGAGGATCTGTCATTTCTCGCCCCCAGTTCGGTTGACATCATCCTCGTTGCAACAGCAGCTCAATGGCTACAGTGGGAAAAATGAGTTCTCTAAGATATTTTTGTGACGTCATTCTCCTTGACTTGTATTTCATTCTCGTCTATAAAAACTCAAGCACCTTGGGGGACGCAGTGGCTCAATGGGTATGGCGTCTGCTCATGGAGTGGCCGGGATCGACTCGCGGGTTCTGCATCCGGGGATGACAGGATACGAAGATCGAAAATCCGCATTTTTTTCAGTGACTCAACGGTCCCTGGCTTTCTGTGGGTAGGGAAGCCCGACGTCTAGCCTTCTCGGATAAGGGCAAATATATTTCGGAGGTCCCGTGTGTACGTTATGCACGTTAAAGAACACTTGGCAGTTGAAAATCGATGTAAGAGTAGGCCTGTGTGCCGCTGTGGGGGCAAAATTTCCAAATTCCAAATTTCTACCCACACATTTCTCAGCAATAATTGACAGCTTCAAAGAGCCGAGATAATCCTATCTTTTAGGACTGAAAGGCTTATGAAAAACAAACAAACTTTTCTCCTTGTCATTTGATAAACCAAACTTTTGCTAAATGTTTTACGATATGTAGAAAACAGCTTTCTAGTACAATGAATTTTTATTGTAATTTTGTATAATGTACATTTCAATCAAAAAGTGTAAAATTAATTTATTCCCTCTCTATGCCATTTGTTCAACACCCCTGTGCCTGGCAAAGGGAAATAATAAGGCTGGTCTAAAACACTCCTCATTTACAACTGTATAATTTCTAGTTATCGTGGTCACTTTATATGAAACTAAGCTTTAAATAAACACCGCTTTCAATCAATTTCGTGATGATTATGACCAGTGGTGGGCTCAGGTGAATTGTCGCTTGGTATAAAACGTATTTTTGATTGTAGACATCAGGTACTCACAAGTCAGTGCCATGTTTGATTGTTACAACGTCATAAGCAAGGCGATTTCTGTCATTCCTAGCATTGACAAATAACGAAGGTCTATATTTGTCCGCTGAGATAGCAAACAGTCTAGGAAATTGCTTTTTTTTTTCCTTGCCAAATAGGCAAAGTCACTGTCTTTTCTATTGCTATAAAACTACTTAGTAAAGATGCGAAGTTGTCAATCGTTCTTTTAGCACTGAGGATATCTGAATATTATTATATCCTTTGGCCTGAGGTAACGGACTAGAGAACTGTGTTTACGTAAAATAAATATGTTTCCAGCGTGTTTTAAAACGCAATGCTCTAGGCAGGTTGATATCAATCTGTATTACTGACAAGTTCCGAAGATCAGCACCTACACTGTATAATATACTCTGTAAGTTGTGACATCTAGTAATGATCAGAATAGAGGTATTACCAAATAATCACAGTCAGTGCTACATTTGCTGCTAGCCATAAAACGTCTCGGAAAAGATAAAGTCTCAGCTGCTCTATAGGTTTTTCCAACTATTTGATCAAATATTTCCATCCATCCATCCTTCCATCCATCCATCCATCCATCCATCCATCCATCTATCTATCTATCCATCCATCCATCCATCCATCCATCCATCCAT
>JBCAUA010314406.1:0-34738 GCA_038406235.1 Peronia verruculata | reverse complement strand
CTACACTATCAATAAGAGGTCAAAGAATAAAAATATCGCTAGAACACAAAATCGACAATTTTGACCCACAACATCGATTTTCACTGCCGACCTTGGCCTTAAGGTCATTGATAGCATATTACTATAAATGTAAACATTCTGTCAGGAAATAATCTATGAAGAGGGAAATCTTTGTGAAGCAAAAGGGCTGCCATGATTCAAATATCTCCATGATAACAATATGGCCATGACATAAGCCCTCCTTACTGCCTGGGTCTCTCTTCAACATATTTGTGGTATTCTAGAGAAGCCTGTTGGAACAGGAGAGGTACATTTTCAACAAAGCCTTACAAAAATTAAATCAACTTTGAAAAAAATATGTTGAACTCAGAGCTAAATATTTTCAGAGATAACCACCATCAGGAGGTTTAAAGACGTAATATAGAACGTAAATATTTTCACTAAGTGGTGAGTGTCCCCAGAACCTCAGATATTTGAGATGAAATTCTAACTGCGCATCCCCAAAACTACTGTTATATAGAGTGGAACCTGCGAAAAGTCAACTGGCTTAAAGGAAACTCTCGGTTTAAATCAACCTGCTCCACCAATCCCTATTTTTTTCCCTCTATATTTCATTAGTCTTGCTTCTGATAACACCTTCAGAGGTCGAAATTGCTTAAAGTAAACTCCAAATGGCCCACGCTGGCCGACTTACAGCCATAAATTGTCAGGACAAAGTGAAAAAAACGTGGGACAGAGAGACAAGAGATGTCTTGCTACGACACACTATCACTTGTGGGCGTGTCGCTATATATTGAGAAAATGCTTGGGTCTCTTCACCTGTCTCGTGTTGGCAGGGATACAGAAATACACACCCTCACGGCAGTTTCACACTTGTGCTCTTCGCCCTTCTCGTGTGCGTTTTTGCGTGGATGGTCTGTACAACTGACCACTGACCGCCTTGCCACACTGACATCCAACTCCATGATTGGCCCCCTACGCTTTCCTTGCATTAGCAAGTAGACACCAACACCTACTCCCTCTTAGCTCTCTTCATCCTATTTGTTGACACTCATACAGATATTGCAGACAGGCACTGCGGCGGATTTATTTCAGTCATGTCTTTAGATCACCTAATAATACCGAGATAACCAACCAGGAGATTGCAAATGTGTATTAAAACCCCAACTGTAGATCACAACTGTCTTATGATTGAAAGGCTTAAAATAAGCAATGTTCATTCCTATAATCTGGTTTCTTTTCACAACCCACATTCATTCCCGCGTTCTACGCTCGCCATGACTAGTCAACCTTTTATTGTCAACTCCGTGATCAGAATGTCTGTAATGGGCATACCCCAACAAAAAACAACACACATTTTGACCCCCTGAGCCTATCAGAGATTGTGTCCCCTGAAACCAGATAAAGTGAACCTTGCTTAAAGTCAACACTTTTTCTCGGTTCCCATAGGTTGATTTGAAGCAGATTCCACCATACGTACGCAGAACAGCATGTTTGAAAACTTACCTTTTTGATTTGATCTTGTAGCAAGAGAAGAGCCTGGGCTGCCAACTTCTGACATTCTGTGTCAGCATCTCTTTCCACAACATCTGGAATACATAAAATGTCTATTGGTAATCCTCTCCACAAGGGTTTTATATCCCATGATTCTGACGCTTTGAACAGAATATGAGATAAAGCTGACACTTGGAAAGCAAACATACGCAATCTAAACTGAGGTGAATCAGCAATCGCATTGAAAATCTTGCTTCCTTTGAATTATGTAGATTGAATTTTAGGTGCTAATGGTATGACCAAAGAAATTCCAGCAGATCATAGGCTGCCCCTAGGAGCCATGAAACAGCTATAATCCTGTCAAAGCTTTGTGAACTGATAATAACTATGATGATGGCTCAGTCATTGTATTAAACAAATGTAGTCTCTAAATGAAGTACTTAAAGAGGAATGAAAAAATGTATATATATTATCTATACTATAAATCTACATTAAAGCCCATAAAAGGCTTATGGGCTCAAAACTGCTGAATGTATCCATCTGAATTTTGGCACACAAAATTGTTGCATCGAGATCAATTTTCTACTTAAATAAACATGAAAAAAAGCTTATTACGCTTAACATTATTCTAAAAAGACGATAATTGAATATTAAATTGGCCACAGTGTTTGGTCCAAATTGTAAGTTAAATAGAATGACGCGTTATGTTTTTGTTCTTTGGTTTCTGCTCACAGAGCATCCAAACAACAAACCTGTTCTCTTTGATTAATGTTCAGTTTAACCATTCATAATACAAACATAGATGCTTGCAATTCACTTTGATCGCAAGGCAGTATCATTTGACCTATATTTTTTAAAAAATCTGCCAAGAAGGCCATGCATTCTTTACTTGTATATGACTAAATATGTTAAATATTTACAAACAATGAGAGGAATGCAAGAGCGCTAATCATTTGCTTGACTGAACAAAAAAAAACAACAAAAAACAAGAGACAATAGCACAGAAAGGAGCTGAACTGTTGTGGTACCTTCTAGCCAGACTCTGGTCTCTGTGACATCAGCATGTAGATCTGTCATGAGACTGAAGGCTGGCACCACCAGAAAGACACTGGAGGTAGCAATGAGACATGCCTGTCTCACTGAGCTGCAAGAACAGATAAACAAGAATTAACTTTTATCTTGACCATTTAGGACTTGGAGAAGCTTTTAAAACAAAATTAAAATGACAGTGCTGACCTAAAAAGAAAGATGAATTTGGGAGACTTGTTGTGAGGTCATCTGTGCTAACCAATGTTGGTTCACAGTGAAATTTATGCAGAGAAATTATTTTCTCTAATATACAACATGTTCTTAGTTTTTTAAATTTTTAAGTGTGGTATCACATATGTCGCTGTGGGTTATACAGAATTAACCTATTCACACAGCCTTGTGCAAACACTGATGATGTTTTGCTTGGCTGATCTCAAGGCATCAGTCATTTTGAAACACCAAAAAAGAAATTTTGCCAGACAACTGATGAGACATCTTCTGCTAACACACAAAAGCTATAAGTCTGAGACTGATTTCCATAGGAAAATCTGCACCATCTTTCTACCAAAGTAATTATAATATCTAAACATCAGAACAGGAATTTGTAAATTAATAAACAAAGGAACAAGTTTTATTCAAATCTAGCAAACATTTGGGGGACATCCCTGCCTTTGATTTTTTTTTTTTTACTGGTAATAGAAATCCAGGCATACCTTGATCCATGTATTCCTTAAACACAGTGTCAGTTGGTATTATGCTTTATAGCCTTTCACTTCCCTTTTGCCGAACACAAGGGCTGTTAATCAAGCAGGTGTAAAGATGGAAAAAGTCACTCTCCTGATTTTTCCTAAAAACTTCAAAGCTCTTTACTTGAAACATACATTGTAAAGAAGGTTCTGAAAAACTCAGTTTATAAGGAATTGTTTTCTTTCTATTTCCAAGATAACTTCTCTGTAGGAGGTTGAAAAGCGAAACTTATACCATAACTGTATACACCTTCTATCAAAATAACTTCGATTTCTTTTTTTTTTTTTTTTTGGTGTGGCTACGTTTTTCACATGTTTTTTTTTCTTCTTTAGAGTGCTTGATCAAAACCTTTGTCTGGCAAAGGAAAGTAACGTGCTGGTCAAGATAATCCCCATTTCCAGATCAATTTGAATCATTCATGCCTCACAGTATACAGACCTAAGTGGAAGAAATTTTGACGAAATCATGACTTACAGGCTTGAGGATCATGTATTCAGAGAGCAAATAACACCAGACAGATCTCAGAATTCTAGACTTTCTCTACAATTTTCAAATTTTGTCTCATTAAAAAATCTTAATGTTAACGCTATATTGTCACAAATTTTCAAGCCAGGTATTGTCTCCTTTTCATGTCCAACAAGTTTAATCTGAAGCGAGTTCCAGTCTGCCACGAGTTAGGCATAGAGATGAGAAAGTAACACAGTTAATTTTATGTGCCACTTACGAATCTGGATGCAAATGTAAAGGCCATGTAAACTCCAGCAGCGTTTGACCCATTTGAGTTGCAGTCTGAAAGTACAATATTAAACATTGATGGAAATAATTTACAACTTTGAGTTCATGTAAGCATGATAATCAAGTGTATAGGCCATGGAAGACAGACCTCCATTAAACAAGTCAATGCATAGTGTGACAACATTGCGTTTTTCAAACAAACTTCTTTGGCGACAGTAGACTGCACCATGCTTTGAGACTGCTGCTAATAACTTCTGGTTTAACATGATGCCTACATTAAACTTAGTTCTCAGTATTTCCTCAGTTTTGGGAATAAACAAGGAATATCCAGGATAATTCTAAAAAAATTCCTGACAAGGAATAATAAGCACACACGGCCTCAGCAAAAGAAAACCAAAATACAAATGAAAAAGAAAAATAAAGAAAAAGACATATGAGGAGATAAACAAGGCTTCTGATCCTTACTGGTACATTCATTGATGACAGCATCACAATGGCCAATGTGTAGAGCAGTCGAAACAAAAGTGTGCTGTCTCTCTCTAGCAGATCCAGACATGGCTCGCTTTTGTCAACTTTCACCATCAGAGGGTAAAAAAACTGGCCAGCTACATGTGCAAACTTGTTCAGTGTGGGTTCTGGCTCAGGCCGTGTCCTTCCTCGAGCGAATCGACGTGTGTTGCTTTCAATTCTCTTTTGTACAATCTCCCTCCATGAAGATGGTTCTGAGTCTGGGATGACCTCAATGATTTTGGGCTTATTTTCCCTGAAGTTAGAAAAAGAAGTTATCTTTTCCATGTCTGACCGATTCTTGATATTAAAGTCTATGTAAACATATGAGCATAAATGTATCTCACATGTTTGCTATGCCTCATCAACTGTAAATAGTGTAAACATATTTTTATTTGACACACAATATCTACATCTGTTTTGACATAATTTCATGAAAACAGGTCTTTTATTTTAAGACTTGATAGCCAGAGACAAAAATGAAAAAAAAAAAAAATACCTATAACTAATAATATCTCAATTTTCCCAGCAGAGCTTAAGTTGGACATGGTACAAGAAAATGATTATTTATAGACGAGATATAATATTTTCTTTACAGTGATAACTGCTTACAGTAACACTTGAACCAAATCACCCACTAACTTACTGTTTGGATTTTTTGGGCTGTGACAGCTCTTGAGCCGCACTAGCAAGAACCTAATGGATGAGAAAATGGTACAGCAAATATAATAAGCCACAGCTGACAAATAAACCACAAAATGGACAAAATCAGTTTTGAACTATGACAGATGAACAGCTGATAAATGAATCTATCTAAACAATGTGGACTTCAGACTATGTATTCAATATTCTCTTTACCATAACTTACAGTATTTTCATCATAGGGAATGAAACTTTAAGTCAGCTGTTTTGCAGAATATTTTTGTTACAGTAGTCCTACATTCATAATATTCATGTTCAAGTGAGGAGAATAATTCATCACACAATCACTTATGGTCAAATTTTCCATTTTTGTCTCTTCATTGTCTACTGAAAGTTGTTTTGAATCACCACCAGGGCTTAGCCCAATTAAAACTAAAAGAATATGGAATGTCAGTGAAAAGACACGTGGTAGTCTGAATTATTAGTGATGTTAATAATTTTATGAAAGAATAATTGAGACACCGTTGCACATAAAAAAATTATTGAGGTTCCAAATGCATAAACTCAATTTCTGCCCGCCAATTTTTTGAGAAACAACAATTTAAATACCTCTAGAATATCCATTCTTTGTCGAATACTATAATTTCTTTCATAAAACTGGCCTGTCAAATAATCTGCTACCTGTATATAGAGGAAGAAAAAAAAAATATTAGTCCTAAAAATGTCAATGTATTTGACAAAAGACAAATCAACCTACAGTGGAACCTGTGAGAAGTCAACTCATTTAAGGTATTGTCTCAGTTAAAGTCAACCTGTTCCATTGGTACTTTTTTTTCCCCCTTTATAGTCCATCAATTTTATTTCTGAAGAAGTTAACGAGATGATTTTGCTTAAATTCAACTCCAAATGACCCATGCTAGCTGAGTGACAGTCATAAATTGTGAGGATAAAGAAAACAAAGTCAGAGAGAGCGAGAGAGACGCCTTGTTACAACAAGCTCGCCAACTCACACGATGAGAGTCACTCAAATCTGCTCAATTTCAGTCACATCTTTAGATCATGTTCCTCCCTACATTCTGCGCTCACCGTGACTAAAGGGGGCATAATCCATAATTATATAAAACAACACATAATTTGATCTCCCAGTGCCCACCTGAGATTGTATCCCCTGAAAAACGGATAATGTCAACCTTGTTTGAAAGTCACCACTTTTTTTCGGTCCTGAGGGGTTGACTTCAGGTGGATTTCATTGTATAAGAGAAAATATTTGAACAGTTCCATTGTGAATTGGTATCTGATAGATTGTCTATGAAACTTTCTTTTGAATTTCATTTATTAGTTGGACTGAATGAATTCAGGAGCTGCTGTCAAATGAGAATCTTGATGAAGAGCCAGCAACTTGGAGAGATATTTACCTCCATATTATGAAAGTTGGCTTTTATGTCCTATACAGTTGTCCTGTCACAGAAACCAGTCTGACAAAAGATTATGAATATCATATACATGTCTCACTAAATAAAATTTAAAATTTAATGTAATCAAGCATGATCCTGGAAGTTTGTGAAACATTATAGCATTATACAAACCTGCGAGGGGCACATGGCTGCCAATGCCACAAGTGATCGAAACCGGTTTGCCAAAAAATTCTCAAAGCTGTGGGTGTCTTGCATGTGAAGGAGAATTTTGGCAAACTCTGCAGCAATCTGAAAATTTTTCCAAACAAAATTATCTCTCAAATAATATTAATCTTACATAAAAGAATACAAGCCATGCACATTAAAATATACAAATATAAATCTGAATTAGTGAAGCAGGCTATGATAAATGTAGAGAAAAAAAAATCAGTCACTACTTGAACACACATATTCAGATGAAAATAGAAATACATAGTAAATACAATAGATCTTGACAGGAAAACAATCGTAAATAAGAATGGCAAAAAGAAAAACATTTCATTATGGTAAGAGCATAAAATATTTCTAGATGACAATCTGTGCTTAAATTTATTAAATGCTAGGTAACTACCCTTCCTGGGCCGCTGGTTATCTCATAACAAGCCAGGTCATACACGCACAAATGAGGTTAATCTGACATACTGACCTCATCAAGTCCATCCGTTTTCTTTCTAATGAGTGCCTCAGCATGCTGAAGACATACATCAGTTTTATCTGGGTCATCTGAGCTACATATAAGCCCTGAAAATGTGTTTCAATATAAATAAACAAACTGGCACTTACTTTCACTCAACCAACTGGCCCACATTCATTTTAAAAACAATGTAACTTGACTATCGAAAAATTCAGAATGCCCATACATGGAATTATCAGGTTTATTGTACAGTGCTTCTGAAGAGTGTAGGGAACACTACATGTGCACTTTAAGAGCACAATAAAAAAGATGACAGCATTACTTCCATACTTGCAGGTCTTTCTAGAGGTGCAAGGTTATCAAAATCATATTGCCCTGATTCAAAACGGGTGGCCATATATATGCTAACATCTTTACACATATAATTGTCTTCAAGTTTCAGGGAAATCTTCATATATATAATTAAACACCCCCAAGCTCCAAATATACAGCCTGACCCTACAATCATAGGATGGAACATCTTGATATTTGCTCAAAGATCATCAATTTAACAGTCAGTGCATAACTATTTCTTTAAAGCTTGTGGTTCAAGCATTAATCTAAAACTGCAATGATGAGTAAAACTGAATAGAAAACTTGGGGTAAAATTTGCTCTGAAAGTCATGTTCCATAAATGACGCATCCATTTCAAAAAAGAAAATTAAAAAATTAAAAACTCTTACATTTCAAGAAACATTTACACAGCAGTTATATTTATATCAACAAGCAACATCAGGAGAACAGGTTAAAGTCTGTATCAGAGCAAACCTGTGGTATGCAGACATTACAGGTTACATAGGTGCTGGGTGAGGTGTGTAAAGGTGAGAGCCTACAATTTTGGGGACAAATACAAGGCCTAAGACAAGCACCACAAACTGAAGATGTGCAATGGAAGTGACAATTCTTAAGATGCTATAATGTCCGAAGCTGATTCTTGATAAACTCAGCATTTTACCTTCCATGCAGTCACGAATGTACTTGGGAGGTTTGGCTGGGCAGGTTTTTTTATCATTTGACATGTCATAAGGCACCAAGTCATCATCGCTGAAAGATAAACCAGAAGTATCAGTTCAAAGCTACTTGTTATTGATATCCTTGTCTTCCAAATACTAAATGGAATAAATCAATGATCAATTTTGTTATATCAGCCAAATCAATCCCTCTTCGGAGGGCCACAGTGACTTCACAAACAGTATGTAATACGGAAGAAAAATCTCAGCACTTTGAAACTTAAGCTACAAAATAATTTCATGATAAGCAGAAAACATACTCATAAAGTTGTATATTTCTCAGAAATTTCTAGTATACTTATTTCAGAAAGAAAGAGAGGAAGCGTTGTTTTTTTTTTTTTTTAACCATGCTGCCAGAATTTTCAATCCCCTGGCAAAAGGAAAGTTATCAGATTGATTAAAACAATGCTATATTTAATCATCTGCAGACATCATTACACATCATTTTTACTGGCAAGACATCCTCAAAAATACATCCTCAGTTGGATCTTGGATCTGAAGTCAAGTGTGCATTTACATTCCCAGTATTAAAACAGTGTTGCTATGCATAAAACTGTTGGACATGGGTACATGCATCAGTTGAAATAGTAAGAAAGTTTAGGTACATTTTTGTCATCACTTGAGCATTACGCTTGAAAAATTTTATGACAGTGTTGGCCTGAAAATAATCTCTAAAACAGATCTGGTGTCTGAATAAATAACCCTCTGAAGCCTGTCACAGCGTTTAAAACAAAATGTATCCATACTAACATTGTATGGGATCAATGTTGGATTTCAAAAACGTTACAATGAAATTAGCTGTAAAAATCCCACAAAACTTATCAATGTTCTGCAAACAACTCCCTTATGGAAAAAATCAATAATTTCCTTATATATCAGAATTTTAAAGGTCATTTTTATGCATAGCAGATATACTGTAAGCTGTAGAGACCTAAGTGATCAAATCCAAAACATAATAGACCTGCTTCACCCAGGTGTTGGTGAGTAAATTCAAGATCCTAACTCTAGAACTGTGACCCAGCCTAAAGGTTGCAATGCCCTGTAGCATGTCTTGCCCAGCTTGTCAATCTGGATCTCTGCGCTAACACTTAGCGTCCCAAGGTCTTTGTTCTCACTATAGAGACTCCACCTTGGCTTTGAAGTGACACAATGCAGGTCTCAAACTGACTACTTTGCTGACCAATGTCTTTCTCTAATCCCTCCCATAATTCCATCCTTTCTTCATATATAGTAATATTTGCAATAGGAGTAGGGATTGTATTTCCAAAAACATGTTCATTTCATATGGGCGCCAATTTTATCACCCCTCATCCCACAGACCAGTCTCATTTACAGATGTGCTCAGAACCTGATGTAACTGCTTGGATGAAACAACTTCACATGTTTACATTTACATTATACAATGTCAGTGTAAACTGCAAGCTATCACCCTTGTGACAACATGGACTTAGATTATTCTTATTAGATCAGACCAGCTGACATTGACGGGGCAGTAATGACTACAAAGAAAATATACAAGTAATCTAACGATAGCACAGAGAGAGAGCACAAGTGAGCTACCTGTTACATAAACTAACAGATACATAAGCTACTTTAGCTTTCATTCATAGCAATTATAGCTCACTTGTACTCTCAACAGCATGATCACTGGTCAATGTGAAACTTGTTGAGTGGGTCAAGTGGTCAGGGGAGTCTGCGTTATTATTCAATATGGTACAAACAAAGAGAATGCATGTATTTGATACTCTCTCGCATCATCATATTGTTTCTTTTGACTGTGGTTTCGGACCACTTGAGAGGACCTGAGTGGGCCATGTGGCCTTTGATTTCTGTTCTTCTCTTCCGTACATAGGATTTCATCTTTGGGCATGGAATTTCTCACTGCTCTTCTAGGTAAAGTTCTATTGAGGTGCGCATATTTATTATGGCAATAATTTGACAAAACTGAGGCTGATAAACCCCAAGTTTAAGTGACATGGTGAGAAATATCACAATGCAATGAGGAGCTCCTACGAATAAGCACGGGCATCGCATGCAGGGAATGGCTTTATCTGTCGTATAAATACCTGGTTTGCAGTTCTTGGGTTAACTTACTGAATGGAAATGGTAATGGAAACAGAGCAGCCTACACAGCATAAAACTTTAAACACCTCACCTATCTAGGTCTTCCTCGACGGTTTCACTATTGTGTGATGACAGCTTGCCTTCTAATTTCATGGCACTCATTTTTTTCTCTGTATCTTTCTGATTTGCATTTTCATGTGCAGTGGCAGTGATGGCCCTGAAATATAATGATATGTTAGGCAGCTGCTAAAGACATGGAGAGAGCAAGGGGATATAACTGGAAATAATAGCACACTAAACAATTAGACGAGTCATTGCTAAAAGGCCAGTTTGATAGTCAAGGCATGAACACTAAAGTGATAAATATTTGGTTTCTTTAATTGTGAATTGCTTTAATAATCAGTTAGAATGAGATAGCTCGCTGATTTTTTTTTTTTTCTTAATAAGAGGGAAAAAATCGAACAAAAAAAAAAACAAAAACAGTAGCCATGTCACATAATGTCAGAACAATATGAACACAGCACTTCAGCAATATCATCAAGATAATTTAACCGCAGAGCAGGTTCATATAGAGTGTAATTAAAATAGTTTTAATGCTCATTGATCAAATTTCTGTTTAATTTGAATACATCTGCAAGCCAATTTATTTGCTTGTTTTTTTTTCCTTCTTTGTCCTTGGTAAAAAATGTTTGTATTTTGACCCAAGTCTGCTTCACTCCTCCTAATCTGAATGGAGAAATTTGAATTTTTCACGACACTAAAACATGTATATGACATTCCAAAATATTACCTATCCACCCTGCACTACCCTGTATTCCCTGAAACACACATACATTGACATCTGCCAGTATGACAACAACAAACAATGCACTGTCAATCAACACATGATGTCATCACACTGGGTGGTGGATGCGAGGGTCAAGACTGACCATACAGGCAAACATATACAACTTGCATGTTCAGTATGCCTCAAAAATAGACTCCACCTTTACAGGTGGCCGTCCAATGATGATCTGGACATCTAGATCTAGCCAGATTTTGAGAAAACCTTACATTTGTCTTGCAACCAGGGCAAATGAGTCAGAAGTCGCACAGGGCAATGAAGACCGTTTTAGTTGTTTTTAACCATTTTCCGACTAAGATACTAAATTTTTTTGTTTTCACAAAATGACAATTTCCCCTTTTTAAATCGGAAAAAAAAAAAAAAAAGAAAGAAATATTTTGATATCACAGTTGGAAAAGAAGAAAAAAAAAGGTAAAAAAACGGCCGTGACTTGAACTCACCCGGAGCAACTAGCGATTCATTTGCCCTGGGTGCAAGATATTTTGTGGTTTTTCAATCAAGGGAAGAAAGTGTGTAAAAATATATTTTCACATAGTCACATATGCATTCATTATGTTTTATATTTGAATTACCCTTCCAACAGCGCTTGGTATAATGACAGGCTTCAAATTCAGGTATGCATTGCTATTTTTGAAACGAAACTATATGCTTTTACAGAGATTTCAATACCACAGTAGATTTTATTGACAGTCGAAGGATTATGTTTTTCCTCACTGGTTTCAGGGTCATTGCATTGAAATACTCAGTAAATGAATAAAAATGTTATCAATCATAATGATGAAAACATCAATGATGTAAACTTGGATGAAGCTATTGCAACCAGATGGTTAACATATTTCAGAGCTCTGCTACTATCAGGTGGCCTCAATATTGTAACTGCATGTTCCAGGGTATTGAACAAATCCCAGATCTCACCTTCATTTCTATGATTATCTTAACACCTCCCATAAAATAACTCTAATCACAATCCTCCTAAAGCCATTTGGTCTGATGTGGAACTTCTCCCTCCTTGAGTATAAGAATTTAATTCTAGAATCTACAAGGTCCTAATCCAATATCCTGAGTCAAATCGAATGTGCAGTTTATGCTATAGACCGCTATTTCAACCACATGGTTGCAATAGTGAGGACGTAAAAATTTGTGATTCTCACCTCTCAGCTTCAGTTGGTCCTGGATCTTCAGCTAATTTTGTATATGACAGAAGATCAGTAACAACTGGGTCTGCCAAGTCAAGCTGACAAAAGAGATGTGACATAAGTTTTGCATTATTGTTTTGAAATAAAGACTTGCACACAGATAGCAATGTTAGTGGAGTTCTAATATGGAACTTTGTTCCAAATCACTATTGAAGGGCAATAATGAAAAAGGACAAACGGCTAGATGTAAATAATCTGGTGTCTGCCCTACAAAAGATATTATTTCACAGTACTGACAGAAGTGTAATAGCTTCACAAAGAGCAACTAAAATCATTTGAGATCAATTTGATATCATCAGTATTTTTCCAAAACATTTTCACAACTGGTTTTGTAACTTCCTATCTAGATCTATGTAAATGTAGTGCCACCTTTTCTTCTTGTGATGATTAATTTTTTACATCCCCACTGCATTGTATTCCAAAGACAATTTGAATTGAATAGACAGCAAACACATTTAGGATCCTGACAACATCTTGAGATGTTATGCATGCACTTACTGTACTTTTCTTTGATACACACAAATATTTTGAGCTACTGCATCACACTGTGCCCCTCTTATGTAGAAAATTTGTGGTTTGATCCTGGATTTTATTCAAAATGACAAAGATGTCAAGAAATAATGTTAAAAAAGATAAGGCATGGAGACAGCCCAGACTTCAAGACACACTGAGAAACCTAGGCCAAATTCTGGTAAAGTAAGATAGATGCTGTTCTGGTAGTGCAAAACTTATTAAGGATAATCCATGGGTTAGCACAAATTCACCTCAAACTCCAGCTTGGGACCAGTTGGATCAGCTGCATGGGTGAGTGTCTTGGCTACTGTCATGCCCACTTTGGTCACTTTAGGATCTGAACTCTCCAGATGGGACTGAACACCAGGCATCAAAAGACGCAGTAATTCTAAAAGACAGCACATTTTTTTTTTTTTAAAAATGTATCTGGAATTTTCAGACCTGTCATAGAAATAGGTAGATTCTAACCTATTCTATCTGCGTTATTGGTCTCATCAAATCAGTCACTGAGGTAGCTAACTTTTTTTTACAAAAAAAAAAAGATATGGACAATAAATAAAGAAGTAATTCGTTTCCATCACTATTAAATCACAAATAAAATTTTTATTTTGGCACTTAAGAAATAAAGTTAAATGTTTGAACTGAACAATCTTTTTCCATTTCAAAGATGAGGTAAAAGCAGTGAAACTTATTTTTGTCAGAGAGCAACTCAGATATCAAAATGCTATATGGAAAATGTCTGATCTTCTGTTTAATCTTAATTGTTTCCTAATTTTGTTTATCTACCACATACCATCTTTGTACTTCTTTTTCTGTGTCTCATTCAAGACTCCAATACAAGTCATAAGTGCCTGTGATATGTACATATGCTGTTCTGCAGGGATGTGCTTCATAGAGCTGCTGTCTCCCCATACTTGCAGCATTTTCAAGGTAACCTGAAATGGCATGCTTAGAATGGTGAAAACAAAACAGGAAACTGAATCTTTAAAAAAAAACCTTTTGAGAATTTTGATATGTCTCGCAGTGAGTCAAAATGAGACGTAAGTCTTTTTTTTCACCATATGGGGTCTTTGGTATCATGTGAAAGCTTATTTCATACCCTTTCTGATGGTGAAAAAAGTTTTGAGCTAACTATATTCTAGCCAGACGTATTGCAGTTTAAAAAGACAAAGGGGGAACCTTCTAGAAATGACTGAAATTCGAGAATATCAAGTTTAAATGAATGATCGAACACATAAACGCATATCCCTCACAAAAACCCGATTTCAATGAAGAAATATTTATAAATCAGGGATAAGACGAATATTGTCTTGTTTAGAACAAGATAAAACATGAATGTACTTTCGGTTTCTGCACTTAAAAAAAAAATTTGATATCTGACCCCCCTCATCACATTCAAAGCCCAATCTCTCAAATTTAGCCCAGTGACTTATGTCTCATTTCAACTGGCTACGAGACATGTATGTTAACAGACATGAATAACTTTTTTCTAAATAGGAAACTTCATGAGCGTTCTTGATTCTGCCTAACTCCATAAATGCTTTATGTGTCATTCTGTAAAATAAAAAGTCTATCAAGGGCAACTCACTTTATCTATCAGGAGGGAGACATAATTACAAACAAAATTTGCTGAAAACCAAGAACACGGCATGGCAGAAACATCTGATTCCAGAAAACAAAACAAAATATATCAGTCTTACATAACATAATAAACTCTTAAATATAATATTAAAAATCAATTATACCCATATACACACATGCACATACACATAAAGAAAATTTCTGTTTCAAACATTGCCATTTTCAGTAACAAGTCAATACTAATTTCAGTACTGGTTATATGAGCAAAGTGTATAATGCTTATATGAGCAAGGTGTATAATATTTGAAAGCTCACTATTCCAAACGTGGTTCTATTGATATATATTTTTAATGCTTCATGTAAATACATGTAAATAAATCTGGAGACTAAAAGAAAAATAAAAAATGTGATGTTTCACAAACCTCTATCAACAGATATTGTCTTGTGTGAAATGCTGAGAGATAACCAATGATATTCTGAAGTAACTGTTTCTGAAATGATGAAGGGATACCAAATTTTATTAGCAATAAACCAAATAATACAGTACCTCTATTTCAGATTAAACATGCAGAGTGCCAAAAAAAAATTCCTTAAATGGATTTAATTTCAGTTCTTATGCACCTTACAAGAAGACGAAGGTCAAATAGACAAAATACATAATATGTTAGGTTAATATAAGAAAACATTTCTGAAGGATGCATGATAAAGAACAAAATAAAATTAACAATAGTACAGTGGTCTCTGCTTAAGAACATAGTCCCCAGGAGACAAAAATGCGTGTTCATAGGCGGATTGGTTCTTACGTGGATTGAAAAGTTACACAACCTGTCTGACCACAGATTGTCTTCACTACTGTGATTAGCTGATCATTACTGTTAGTTAAAGATTTATCTATGCGAATAAGTACAGCTTTCTCCCCAGTGTGTCTGTTGTACTCAGATCTAACAATTCCTGAGTTTTCTTCACCCATAATTATTATACACTATTTAAATGTCAAGTGAGTTTTAACACAACCGTATCCATGTTGAAAACATGATGTTGATATGCTGCTCTATGGACAATCGTATGAATAACTCAAGTGTTTACAAACTGACAGAAGTAGCACAACACCTGACCAGTCAGGAGGCTACACTTACTCCTCCTTACGCGCTAAGCCAGTCACAAGGGCTGCTCCACAAGTTGTCAGACAAAGAACTGCTTAGGGGTTAGTCCGCAATGTGGCCTGATTATGGAGTCATACATCAACCATCACTTCCACTCCTTTGTCTGCCTGTTCCCTCCACTCCCGTCCACATTTTACTGCCCATCCAGCTCCATTTTTCTCAAGTGGCCAGTATGATGTGAAATTATACCACAAGTACTAGCGTAAACTTGGCCTGACACCGAGCTCTTTTTATTTTTGATTCTTAGAGTGGTAAATTGTAGAGAAAAAAAATTCCGTATCCCAGCAAAGGCTGGTTCTTTGGTGGACCAGGCTCTTAGGTGGAGGGCTCCTAGACAGAGACCACTGTATCTGAATTATTTATTTCCTTGAATCTAGCTGACATTTATGAATTTTTGTGTTTTTAGTACAAATGCTGGCATGTAAACGTAATAATAAACTTTATAGCATTACCATCTGACACAGACATAGCAAAATGACAATATATCATTTCTTGAAAATTTATACTTGCCGGTTTGCTGTAGTGTCGATGAAACAATAATTTGGTACAGATTAACAGTTTTATGGTAGCATTGTGCACAACACAATCACCCAAAAACCTGTCAACTAGACCATACCTGTAAAAGAAAGCAAACAGAAATAAAATTATGTGACATAAAATGATCGCACGTTCATATCCTCTCTATTACAACCATACAATAACTTCTCTATTTAACAGGCCATTCAACTTTACCTACATGTAAACTTCAAGAGCATGGAAAAAAATTAATAAGAAATAGTTGTGAAGTTTGCTATCAGTAGAATTTAAAACTACTAAAAATTGTTGATACTAAATCACAGAAGATAATTTCATCAGTTTAGGTATAATTCAGTTTGTAAAAACAATTATCACCATGGGTGATTTTTGTTCCCATGATAATGAATCCCTATCAAGGTTCTAAGGTAGGCAGACCTTCATAAATCTTTTTTCCATAAACTTTCCTTCACAAAGCCACATATAAATACCATGCCCAGAATTTCATTGATGGGTACATTAGCCTGTACAGCCACAGCCAGCACTGCTCCAGCTAGTGGTCAGCACAGACGAAAGGAGACCATTACTATTATACAATGGTTTCAGCATAAGAGCTCTATCTCTGGCAGAAAAGAAAAAATGGACTGAATGGTTCTGTAACCTATCTGACCACTTTTTTGAGTGCTAAGATTAGATGACTGTTGCCACTAGTCCACATTATAACTATGCAATTAAGAACAACTTACACAGCTCTGTGTGTGTGCATGTATGAATGTGTGCTTTGTAATGAGAGCTAACAGATCGTGATCTTTCTTGGAGTATAATTTCATAAATTACACCCAGCTTCTTTTAAAAGTAGACAGAGTTTCCACATCATGCTATCACTATTGAATGAAAACATAATATCCCTATTGCATGAGCAACTTAAGTGTTTGAAATCAGCCAGACTGACCGAAGTAGGAAAACAACTGACCAATCAGGAGGTTGAACCTAATTTCTCTTTATTCATAGAGCCAATTGCAGATGGTGCTAATATGTTGTCAAAGAAATAGTTATGGGCTAGTCCATTGTGGCCTGCTTATGCAGTCATACATTTACCATCATTCCCCTTCCCCATATTCCTATTCTCTCCATTCCCTCTCCATTTTACTGCACATCTAGCATTGTGCATTTATATCAAGTGGACAGTTTGATGTGAAATTACACCATGAATTACCCTCGCATATCCAGGCCCAACACAGAGCTCTCAGGCAGATTTTCATATGGGATCAGGTTCTTAAGAGACAAACATAAAAATTATGTCTGGCAGCAGGGGGAGTCTTAGGCAGACCAGGCTATTAGATGGCTGGTTTTTTGGCACAGATCACTGTACTGTTACCAGAATTTCATGAAAGAATTTTTCCAATACTAACCAGGAGATTTTTCTCAAGAGAGGGACAAGTACAGCTTCCAAATATCGAGGAGGAACTCCTACAAACACTCTTGTACAGATTCTACACCAGATAAAGTCTGACCTGACTCTGTCAGACAGAAGAGGAAGGAGTGTGTCCAACAACAGATCTGGAATATATAGTAACAGTTTCGTCAAAGTTGTAGAGTGAAAAAAAAAAAAAAAATGTTTTCAGTGCAAGCTTAGAACTCTGTAACCGTATGTTTACAGTTATCTTAACACTGTAGGTAAGTCTATATATCCGTTTTGTATTTCTGTAAATACAGCGGACAACTGCCTGCAGGTACTGACATCATCCCTTTTCCTAAATTCATATACTTGCTTTCTTGAGAAAGACACCATTTTTCCCAACCAGACACACATTCTCTCTGCTCATAACATTCTCCTGAACAATTTTTCTAACATGATTTTCAAGATTTATGTGTGGTTTTCAAAACAAATAAATCTTCCTGGTTTTTGTAAAAAAAAAAAAAGTAACAATAAGAACATAATTTAAGGCTACTTTCGGGATTTATGAAATCATAATACTTAAAGTAGATAGTGTGTTCTCCTTATCAATAATTAAAAATATCCTTCAAACAGATAAAATGAGCAAATTTTTTGTTTTAAATGTCACTGAGAACAAGATCAATAAAGTAGAAGAAGATTATCTTGTTTTTACATTTGGCAAACAAAACAAAAGGCTCATAAGTACTTTACAAGAAAAATACATACATGTAATTTTAATCAAACAGATTTTTGTGAGGAATAATCACATTGGCTTTGAGGTACACTGGTCTCTGCCTAAAAAAAAGTGTGCTCTTAGGTGGACGAGCTCTTAAGTGGACTGAAAGGTTGTGCAACCCACTTGACCATCGTCCAACTGCTTTGACTAGTTGATCGCTAAGTTAGTTAAAGATTTGTCTCTATATGAATAAGAATGGCTTTCTCTATTAAGTGTGTGTGAGTGTGTGTGTGTGTGCGTGTGTGTGTGTGCGCGCGCATGCGTGCAGGTCCTGAAAATAAGGTTTTGGGTCTAAAATATCAAAAATGGGGTTTTCCTATTTTTACACACGTTGAACTCTTCTCATATCATAAAAATAATGAATAGAGCCAGAAACATATGCTGCATGCCCCGAAACAGCACCAACACCACCCCGCTTGATGATTGTATAGAGAGATTATGAAAATTCAATTGTGATTTTGTCAATGTACAGTATGATTTCTTCACTTTTTTCCCTAAAGCTTTTTTACTTCTCAGCCAATTGCCTTCAAATTTGGAATATACAATCTCCATAGCATGTATTTTGATAAAATGCATCAATTTCTTTTCCGTTTCTGAAGGAAAAATGGGATATTTGGTGGAAAATTGGGAAAAATTTACATCCGTCCATATATAGGCCTATACATATTTAAAAATTTATAAACATTATTTTATGACATATAAACAAAACACAAATGCATTTAGTCCTCTAGATAGGATCATATAATTCATGTGCAAACTTTCACGCAATTCCATTCAATATTCTAGGAGCCTTAGACTTTGAAAAAAAGCTAATTTTCAAAACACAAAATCCAATATGACAGTGCTGTCATGGCAACCGGCTGCAAAACAAAATTTTTTTCAACATTTCTCCTCTAATTTGGACATGCTGAGTTCGAATTTGAAGCTTTAAAAATCCAAGCATTAAAAAAATCACTCTCAGGACCCACACCCCCCCCTCTAATGGGAGCTGGATTGGCTAGTTTTTCAGTCAAATTTTCTTTCTTTTTTTTTTTTTTTAACAAGAGTAATCATCTTTGTACCAGATTATAGGTCCGGAATGCCCTTATCACTAAAAAGTTATTTACTGAGGATTTTTTTTTGTTGTAGATGAAGGAGTAGTCAAAATTCAGCATAATTTCCTATTGAACTGGGGGAGAAGATGGAACTGCCAACTCTTTTATTCTGGTCGTACTGATAACACTTTTATTAACAGAAATTGCTGAATTCAACATGGGTTTTGTTAGGATTTCTACTGTAAAAAAAAAAAAAAATCAACTGGACTCATTCAGATTCAATGAAGAGAAAGAAAGGAAATATCAGTATATTAGCTTATCACATGACTTGCAACCAGGGTAAATGAGTCGGAAGTCGTGCCGGGCAATGAAGATAAATGGCTGTTTTTGGTCGTTTTTAACAACTTTTCAATTAAGATACTAAATTTCTTTTTTTCACCACAGGTCAATTTAACTTTTTTTTTAATCTGAACAAAAAAAAAGAAGAAATATTTTGGTCAGAAAATAGTGAAAAACAATAAAAAACGGCTGTGACTTGACCTGACCAAGCACGACTTGTGACTCATTTGCCCTGGGCGCAAGACAAATAGCAAGTACAGGGTGAGTCGAAGGTAACCGGGCAGTCAGGACACTTTTTTAAGTCCAAATTTATTGATATTGTCATACATTTTTTAATCAAAAGTAAAAAAAAAAAAAATGCCAATCAGAGTAAGTGTTGAAATGCTTCAGTCCATTTAGTTTTATGTAGTCTTCATTGATTTCTGTACAAGAATTCACTGTCCTTGCTGTAAGTTGCTGAATATTCCTTGGCTTTTCATGTACACCCCAAAGAAAAAACTCCAGAGGTGTAATATCAGATGACCAAGGAGGATACTCTATAGAACCAAGAAGCCCAATCCATCTGTGCAGAAAGAGCTTATCAAGCATGCATAGATTGCCCAGCCACTTCAGATTCACCTTGCACAGGCAGCAAGACCATTTTTCATACCTAAAACAAGCCCTCCAGGAGGCACTGGAGAGAGTGAGCTCCGTATTTCATAGCCTGTGGTTACTTTAATGTCCTCTATGCCAGATTGTCGAGTTTTGTACATATTAAACTTTTTTTCTTTTTTTTTTTCAATTTATTCTATAGTCAATATCGAGATAACCGCCATCAGGAGGTTGAAAGACGTATCTAGAATGTGATGTATAGTCAATATATTTCATTTTTTTGTCGCCCATGTGGGGGCCCGGGGTATATGGAGAACCATCTGCAGGCAGTAAAAGCCTATCATTGGTGGGATGTCTCCCATAGAATGCCATCCTTGAATTTCCGGGAGTGCAATCTTTTTTGTCTCTCTTTGCTCATCTCCTCTGTCCCACTCTCTGTCTTCTCATCTTCTTGATGTGTAAATGTATCTTACTGTGTTTAGCACAACAGAGCTATGATCATGCTGATTTGCTGTTATTTAAACAAACAAAACAAACAATCATTTTTTCAGTTTTATTCAAAACCTTATTTTTTTGTTTTCTTTTCTTCTTTTTGTTTCTATCTCCTCCAAAACCTACCACCATATTTTCATCATACATATTTCATAAACTTACTTTCCTTGACCTCCTCCCCCCCCCAAAAAAAATGACACAGGCTTTTTGCTGTTTATTGTCCCACTTTTTTACATTTTGAATCTTTTAATGACCACATTCCTAATGTGTATGTAATTTGACTTCAAGCGCTCACTCACTAACTGAGCACTACACACTAGCACTGGTAACATGCTCGGCTCATAGCCTGAGGGTTAATCTCTCAGCCTGGGTAAACTGGCCATATCATACCAATTGACCAAAAAAAAAAAAAAATAGAAGAAGTACTCGACCTGGGTTATATTACAGTAATATTTGGACTGGGCTGGTTATGATCAGCCTGGGCCTGGTGGGTCTCTCCTTTTGTTTTAAACCACTCATCCTTTTTTCTTTTTTTTTTTTTTTATCTTCCTCTTATCTTTCTTGCCTTCATTTTTTCAGCTGATTCCACTGATTAGGCCTTATGTACTGTACATTTGAGTAAGCTTTCTTTAATCCTTTAGATCAACTGTTACCATTTTTTCCTTGGTATTTCAATTCTTCTGACTGTTCAATCAGTTGTGGTCCACTGGCACGTTCCCACCATCCTGGCAGCAGGCTATCGTGATGCCTATTCCCAAACCTGGGAAAGACCACACGAATCCCTCCAACTTTCGCCCCATCGCCCTTACCAGTTGTTTGTGTAAGCTGATGGAGCAGTTGGTGACCAATTCGTCGCCCATCTCACGTAGGGGCATATCAGCCATTTTTCAGGTTTTGAGTTATTACTAGTTTCTGAAAGCTGAGATCAAGATCTATGTTCTCACAAAGCGGCGTATCCCTAGCTCAAACTGTTTAGGAGTTATGCGTGTTTTGCAAAAGCGGCGTATATGATCATCTCCTTTACTCATTCTCACAAAGAGGCATATAGGTCTATACGCCAGTTCGTGTGATTTATTATGAAACTTTTGCATCTGTCCACGTTCACACAAACGGGCGTATGCACCTATATATGCCACTTCGTGGATATGAGATAGCGGGAGGGGTGTCAAAACAAGGGCGTATAACAGTAGGAAAAGACAAGACAGAAAAAGATCAGAACAGAGCAAGAGTCTTGTGTTGACAGAGAGAGATCTCCTCTGGCACCAGAAGCTTATACTGTTGAAGGAGCAAAGAGAGAAGTACATCAAACTAAGAGGGTTCCTATAAACAAACAAAAAGAGGCAATTAAAAAAGAAAAGGAATTCTTGGAAAGAATATATCAGTCAAACACAAAAAAGGTCGTCACGGAAAAATACCTTTAAAGCATTCGTCCACAGCTCGTCATAGCAACACACATGCATATTTTCTGACAATTTCTGGCAAGCGCATTAATGTTTGTAAAAAGTTCTTTATAAGTGCCCTTTGTATGTTGGAAAAAGTTGGACGCATTGCACTGGTAAAGTTGACTGAAACAGCTATGGTAGAACCAGAAAAAGAGGTGGGATACAGTCTCAAAGAGTAAAAGCGAGAGATGAACTGTGGCGGGAGAAGATAAACAAGCATATTGAGCACTTCCCTAGGATTGAATTCCATTATTGCAGGACGTCTACCTCCAAAGAGTACCTTCAATCCAATTTGACTCTGCCAAAGATGTACGCCATGTTCATTGATGAAACTGGTGGTGATCACAACCAAGCTACTGTACGTACTCAAGAGTCTTCAATGACATGACCTTGGATTTCATAGGCCAAAGAAAGAGCAGCGCTCTCTCTATATATATATGTCATTTCTGAATGGGACTGAATCACAAAAGGAGGAGTTGAGAACGCGCGACATCACAAACATTGCTGAAAAGAACAAGATCAGGGAGCTAAGAAATAAATGGCCCAGCGTGAGCAAAGATGTCCTGTGGCCACCGTTTGACCTCCAATAGGTTATGACCATCTGTCTCTAAGGAGAGTGGTCCCTTCTACAACAGGCGTTTGACAAATTATAATCTAACCTTTTACAATGTTACTGACGGGGAATGCAACTGTTTTACTTGGCATGAAGACCAAAATAAACATGGCAGTTCGGAGATTGTCACTGCCGTCTACAAAGTACTCAAGGCGCACGATCAAGCAAGAAAAAAGCATTTTTGTTTTCGGATGGATGTCCAGGCCAAACCAAGAATAGCACATTCCCTATTATGATGTTGTACTTGATAAACGATTCTTCAAATCTTGAGGAATTCTTCCTGAGATACTTCAAGTCCTTTCATGGGCAGAGGGGGAGTCTGTCCATAGTGCAATAACAACAGACATCAAACACGCTAGCGATGTAATAATGCCATGTCAGCTCCTGTCCATTTTTTCACGCTCGCAAGAAAAAAGCACCCATATTCAGTCCACCCTCTGCAAAGCGAAGACTTTTGGGATTGAAGGTACTCATTGTAAGACGAGACTCCAAGGGTAATGAACCTGTCAACTGGACCATATGACCACAAAGCTTTTTACATGTCATTGCCACGGTAACTTTTCTACACCCCCATGTTCAAAGTTGATATTTTGTCTTATAAGTCATTTCTGGTGAAGACGTAGGAGTGTTATACGTTTGCTCACTTTCACGATATGCCTAGATTTGATAGTACGGTACTTTTAAGTGACAAACGGGTTCTTTCACAAATCAAATCAAGTTTTGACACATTAGGCCAAACATAATATTAAATCACAAAATGTTTGCAGATAACTTTGTATTAGCGATACAATAACTGTGTATTAGCGATACACATGGCATGACATCTGAGAACCCCAAGACCTTATTACATGTAATGACTACGCTTTCATTGTATTCCAATTACAAATTGCTCTTTGGTTGTCTTGTTTCTTTTGATGTTTTTTAATATATTATAACAAATTACGATTGCTTCGGTTATTTTTTATGATTTCACAACGTTAAATGTGGTACTCATGCTCATCAGAATTATGCATTTAGTTTGCCATATCAGATTATGTCCATGGCGGCTGCGTGGAGAAAAAATCGGATTTGCTTTTAAGATTTTGTAATCAACATGCTGTCTCAAACAAAATTGCATTACTGCTTTCAGTAAAGACATTATAATCCTTTTAAAAGCAAAAAGAGTTCAAAATCAACAAATGCGTAATTTTTTTTTTTTTTTTTATCAAGCATGCTTTGTATTATTTTAGGCGTATCCCTGTTTAGAGGATGCCAGTAAAATTTGATAATCACACGTAGGGGCGTATCGGTACATTTTACCATTTTGGCGGGAAATTGCTAAAGATTATCGGATAGTGACTCATCCACATTGTAAACAATATTTCATTGATAATTGTGTCCAAATTTGGAATCATTCCTCAAAATCGTTCTAGAGTTATTTAAAATTATCCCTCTCCAAAACTGAGTGTAAAACTTTAAACGCTTCTCCTGAAAAATGGTAAAATCGCTGATACGCCCCTACGTGAGCTGGGAGACGAATTGCTGATTGATCGGCTGGAAACACCACTGGCCTTAGACTGAATAAAGATTACTGCATTTACTGTAGTCTCAGAGCTCAAATAAATTTATGCCCTTGAAGATGGCTGAGAAATGTTTATTTTTTAAGAGAACTGTAATACACTTGGCTCAAATATATTATTAGCTAAGTAAACAGATGTCATGTATTGGAAAACAAAATGAAAGGAAATCATTATTGTGTACTGAGCAAACTCATAAAGTGGATCAAAATATTAGATCAACATTTATAATATGGAACACTTGCTGTTTTTGCTTTGTCGTTGAAATGTATGTTCTGATGTTCATGGTTTTCTGTTCTGACACTTAATTAAAATTATTTCAATACTAGGATATCATAGTTATGATTATTCTCTCTTATTCCACAGATAATCAAATGACCTTGTCACAGAAGGATTGGAAAAGTCCTGGTGCAAAGATTAGGGAATATATTTTTAAGTAAGTAGCATATGCCTATTGTCACCAAGTTCATCACACATAATCCGTAACACTGATTAGTAAGCTGTGCCAGATATTCATTTGCTGATGGTGAATCCCATTACTTTATAGGTGTAACAAAGTTCATCATCATACACTTTACATAACCATATGCATCAAAGTTCTGATTTGTCAGTTTCTTTTTAAGTGCCAGTGTGGAAAACTTTATTTTATGGGACTTTTTTTGTCCATGCAGATTGTCTGGAGATCGACAGACTATATTTGGCAGCACCATCGAAAATTTCATTCAGTGCACTTTGGAAAGCCATGAAACAAATCCGCAGTATGTCATGCGCAATGTAAGTATATGTATTAACTTACATTCAAGTCTGTTAAGATATTTATACAAACATCAATATGAATTTTATTACATCTGTTTTGAAATATTTTATTTGGAAGAGTTTGTCAGGATCATCACAATATTCTGGTTCACCACACAGATAAAAAGAGAGCCATTTTGGTTATTTTGTTTGCTAAATAAACAGTAGCCCTGTATTCTGTCATCTGCATCTAGAGCTGAAGTAGGTCTGGGTTCATGTAAGGTTTCCATGTGTTTTTACAGGTGAGGCAATTTATGACTGGAATCAAGAATTACCTGGTGAAGCATGGAGAAGGTGAACTAGAGACACTGATAGAAAGGGAGAGAAATAAGGTAGGTTAAGAGCGTGGGTTATCAGCCTGTTAAGTTTCTCAATTCAGTATATTGGTCCATCACCTTAGGAAATTATGGTCAGATATCAGAGCATTTCAGAATCAGTCTTTTACAAGTGTTTTATGTTCTTCATTAAACCTTTCTAAAAAAGTCCTCTCTGAAATAGCTCCCTTATTTGATTAAGACCTTATTAACTTGTGAAACGTATGTAAGGGCGATTTTACGTGAGTAAACTCAGATAAATGTCAGAAAAAGTTCTATATAGAGCACTAGAGACATTAATGTAAATTTTGATTTGTTAACGATGTTCAGCCACAGCAACTAAGTGAATAAGGGATTGAAAGATGGAGGGTTGGAAGAAAGACAAGGTTAAATAGAAGACCTGATGTACAGCTTTTATATCATTAGGGATATTGAAGCTGAATATTGAAATCCTGCGTCTTTTGTCAGTCTTTGTTAATCTGTCAGGCTTACCATTGTTTCTCCCTTTCCTCAGCTGAGTGCCAATGAGATTCTGAACATTGATGCTATTATAGAGCAAGCTCTTCATGTCTGTGTTCTCAAGCCTCTTAAGTTTCACATCTACCGCCTGTTTGTGGAGAAATACAGCAAGTAAGTCAGATATTGTATGTATTTACCCATTTGAAATATTAGTATATGTACATTCTTAGCACCATCTGTTAAAGTCACTTAACAAGACAAGAGCAAGGACTATAACAGAGGTCTAGAATATCTGCCATAACTGACAAGGTAAGAATATTTAACCTGGAATACCTAATTTTAAGCATAATTATTCTCAACAAGGAAGAATCTTTTTTCTTTTCTAGCTTTTGAGTTCATATTGTTCATGCAAATAAGAATTCAAATGGCAGTTACTCATAACAGTAAATGTATTCCTGATAAAGTGGATTCTTGATATTGAAGAATGATGTCATTGTCCTTGAGATACTTATTTCAAATCATTCAGACACATCTCATCTTACTCAACAGCAATGGAGCATTAGAGCAGCTGTCAAACAATATCAAGTATGCCAGAACCAAATCAGCCCAGGACATTGGAGTAAAGGTGAGTAAAACAAGATTGTTTTTGTTTGTTGTTGTTTTTTTGTTGCTTTTTGTTGTTGTATTTTTTTTTAACCTTATTGGTATAGATATTTTATTTGCTTCACGTTTGTAGTTTCTATCTCAATACACAGTCAACACTGCCAGTGAATATTTTTTTCACCCTTGGTTGATTTTTTTTTTTTTCCCCTGATATCCAGGCTGGTCTCAAATTACCTCAGAGCACAGATATGGAAGTCATCAAGCATTACCTTGATCTCATGCAGAAATCCTACTCCCCTCTGCAAAAGCTGCAGAACTTGCTGAAGGCAACATCTACAATTTACCACTGCGTGAGTCTATTTACAGCAGCAGTTTCTCTTTTGTTTATCTTGTTTTTACATTGTCTTATTACCAAACATTCTGTCTGCTGTGGAAAAAAGTTTTTTTGTCAGCTTATTAGTGTTAAATTCAGTCTGCTGTCTCTGGTTTCATAGAGAAAGTAAAATGAAATCTGATATTCTGGTTAGACTGGGCCTATCACAATCCTGACATCTACATGTACTTTGTTTTCTGTTTCTTTTTCTTAGCCTTTGTCTGTATGTGTGTTTGTTGTTGTTTATTGAGAAACATTCACTGAATTATTGGCTACAGTGAACAGATCTTCCTGTCTGGCCTTAGTTCATTCGGTTCGTAAAATTTCCTGCACATTGCATGCATTAGCATACAGCAGAAGATTTTTAATCAGCTACAGATCCTGAGCCAAATAGCAAAGAAAATGATGTAACATGAAGGAAACTTAGGGATAGGAAGAGGAAAAGAAATGTGTAAGCAAGAGGATAAGTCTAATCATTACATTCCTTAATTTTTGTTTTGCTTTTATCTCTCTGTAATAATAAGCCATAACACATGTTAATTACCATAGCACAAGGAAAAAAAAAAAGATAAAAATGAAAAGATGAGAGCCCAGAAAAAAATACCTGTTGGGATTTCCCCACATCTTAGGGTAAAAATGAACACCTGCCTCTCTTGTGTTTACAAACACAGGTACAAGGTAGACATCACCAGTTCCCCAGCCGAGGGCCCTCCTCTCTAGGAGCAGATGGTGAGTTATATCTTATTTGTCTTTTCCTGTTGTAGATGATATGGCATCTGACCATAGCACTCATCGTTGATTTACCTTTTTGTCTATATAGTGTAGTGTCAATTTTCCTATCATTCTTGGAGTTTGTTGTGTTGTCAGTCGAAATTGTCAGCACTAATAGGGAAAATTCTATGTTATATTAGTAGTCATGAGAACATGAAGGGTTACGGACAAATTAACATGTCCAAAATCGCCATTTAGAGAAAAATGACAATTTGTTCTCTAGTAGTAATTTATCATGAAGAACTAGAATTTTTGGAAGACTTTCAAGAAGGATGAGTCATGTTTGGTGAAAAGGAAAGTCCTTACCATAATAGCACTATCACCATTCCCAATATTGAGGGGTAGGCTATAACTCAATTTTTTGAAAATGGCATTTGTTGCATTTTGCCCTGAAACCCTGCACATTTAGGAGCCTACATTTAAAGACTTTGGTATTCACACTGTTCGCATTGCTGCAACTTAGATTTGTTTAACTTGTTATCACAGCAAAAGGTCTATAAGGTAACTCAGGGACAGGTAGTTAAAGACCCTAAATAAGGTCATTACTTGAACTAGATTTCATTCACTTCAAAAAAAACCTCCAATTTATGCCCCCTTTTTGAAAGAGCATAATTGGACCTTAGTCTATGTAGACAAAGAATAACCCCCATTCTCACTGCTAGTAGGAGACTGAATGTTACTGTAATGTGCAATTGTTAGTGCATTATCTTAAAATGGCTTATGTTATGTTTTTCTTTCTTGTTAGTAATCTGCCCTTTCAGTATTCTGAATGTGGCTCACTCTGCAACTGACACCAGAATATCATCTTTCCATACTTATTGTCATTTATAACTTGTGTGTGATAGTATTTGGAATTCTGCCAGTCCTGGGGTATCATAGGATGGTGCAGTAGTGAGTGGTCTCCTTATTATATTTTTGTTCTGCTTCACTTTATCTTTCTTCAGCTTCATTGCAACTTCATTTGATCTCTTTGTTCATGTGTATTAGCATTTTAATTTTATGTTGATTACTCCATCTAATTGTCCTGTTATTTCCATATTAAAGATTAGCATTACTAGTATCAATGGGCCTAATAGTAGTACTTAATATCCTTGATTGATTCAAAGTATAGATGCTCATTGTTGAAGAATAATTAGATCAGTCTGAATTAATCTGAATGATGAAAACTTTTTCCATTCTCCCAGATTTTCTGCCAGTCCTGATCTATGTGATCATTCACTGTGGCCTGGTGTCAGCGGAGATTGAGGCAGATTTTATGTGGGGTCTATTGCAGCCCTCTCTCCTGACAGGGGAGGGCGGCTACTATTTGACCACTCTGTCCAGTGCTGTGCTTATACTCAAGAACTTTCAGGACACTCATCAGCTGGCCCCAGCCCAGTTGGAGGTGAGGCACCTGAGAAATTACATGTATATGATATGCTGAATTCTCCAGTTAATTAATTTAAACACACGCACTTGAGAAATAATAGAAGGCCTTTGTGTAGTGCATATTCCCATGTAGCGCAGCTCTAAGCTCTTTATAATCTATCAGTGCCATAACAGTTGCAACAAAAACACTCATGTAAATTCTTAGTTTGCTGGGAAGGATAGTATGTGACTGCCTATTATCTAATAACACCTTGCTTAGAACTGAATATAAAGCTGAATTCTCTCTTCTTTATTAACATAAAAAATCATTCCTGGTACAATGATACATAATGTGGGCAGCTACAGGTGAAATAAATGTACATGTACCAAGTTTACACAGGAGAAATATTACAGGTAACCTGCTGTGAGCTGTTTACTTTTCCTGTGCACACAAAGTTGCTTGTAGAAGCAGAATTGTTGTGTCCTTATTTCATGTCATAGGACAATCATTTTTTTTTACTTCATTCACTATAGTTCAAATTTCGTAAAAAATGCATTAAGTTTTTCAGAGGAAAAATTTTAATATTATTCCTCAGGGTAAACTACCAACATTGTCAGATATGCAAGGATTTTTGAAAATTGCCATACCAGATGAACTCCATGGCTCTATCACCTGGAAAACTTTGCCGGTCAGGCCTAACATGAACACAAGGGATGTTTGTAAGTACACAGTGCTCACTGATTCCTGTGGCAGAACGTAATTATTTCCATTTGGTCACCAATTGTTTTTCAGTAGTGCTGTTGATGTTATATCCCCCAAATATAGTTCTACATTTCTTGGGTGGTCATCTACTTCACATTCTTAGGTAAGAACATAATCAAAATAAAAATGTTTAATATGATTATCACATCTGCCAAGTCCATATTTTTGTCAGTCTGCAACAAATACCCCAAAGAGAAAAGGTGTTAAATGACAAGCATCTGGATTCTTTACCATATTATCTTCCTTAGTGCAAGTTCTCTTGGACTTCAAGAAACAGACAGGTCACATTGGAAACATACTAGCATCACAGAAATAGCTTGAGTTCATTTAGTCAGCTGTGCATTGTGTTTCTTTTTTATTTGTATGTATGTATATTCATAACTACATGTATATACATTCTTTTCTGATTCCTATTTATCTCAGGTGCAATGGTTGCTCACAAGTTCAAAATCACCAATCCACAAGACTATGGACTCTATCTTCTCTGTGATGGTTTAGGTAACTATGGTTATGGTTTTTATAAGCTTTTCAACCTTCTGTAGTGGTGGTTATCTCAGCTGTCCACAACTGTGGTAAAAAAAATAACATAACACTATTGTGTTATGTGATCACTTAATTTTAGGTAACTATGAACATTTGAATATGTACATGTATTTGTTCTTTTGTATAAACTTATACTTACAGTCGTTTCTCATTTGATGATAGTCATAATTATTTTTAATATGCCTTAACAACATACATGTATATCTTGTGTGTGTTTACAAAATGACAAATGAGGTATTTTGATATTGGTCACATGACCAAGGATTTCAGCTCACTTGCTGGTTTATGTACATGTTAGCATGTGATATGCAAGTCTTGACAAGTGATAAGCTTTCAGAGATGTCACACAATGTGAACAAAACCACATGTGAGGAATTTTTCTTTGGTCATGTGACTGATCTCAAAACACCTGATCAATTGGATTGCCAATTTGGCTGCCTACCACTATCCCTGCTGGTCACATTACTGCTCAAGCATTCCATTACATTTGTTATTTTGTGTACAGTCGATTGCTGTACATTCTTTAGTGTCCACACTGATGAATGTTTTTTCTCATATAATGACATATCCTTTGAATCATGAAGTCAGTTAGTAAGTTTCACTTACACTACATATGGTATATTTCAGAGAGCCAGCTATCAGATTCGGATTGCCCTCAGATTATCAAAGGAGATAATCAAGCTATGGGAAAGAGCTGCTACTTTGCCTTCAAACGTGTAGATGCAAACATTGCCTGGCCCAAACACATGAAACATTCCCCTAGTAAGTGTTGCTAGCTCGTACCTACTGCCATTCTGTCACTTTGTTTGATCTTGGGCATAGAAGTTTAGAACATAGTGTGGGTGAGATTCCTTCTAAAAAAAAAAAAAAGATGATATATAGGTGTACTTATGCTTATTTTTTTTTCCATCAGTCCAAGAACCAGTCATCAATAGTCTCCACTTCTCCTTTACCATTGCCTTTTGTACCATTGCCCACTAAGTTTTGTGCTTGTTTTTGTTATTGGTCATTATTCTTTTAATTATATTTTTTGAGTACTTTGCAATTTTAGAGTACTTTTAAACATATCTTTTGCCGTGTGTTTAAATGGCTTGTCTACAGCCTCATATCTTCGTCCATATAGAATAAAAACTAAAAAAACAATTTGTTCACTTGGTTGGTTCTAAATACATGGGTTGCATTAATAGAATATCAGCATAACTGCGGTCACATCATGGTCTAGAGGTGCTCTTTATGTTATAATGACTTGATTCAGGCTGAAATGGGTACCCAACAGACTCTTACTATCAGATTGATAAGGAATTGAGTACCAAACAGACAGCAACCTTGTATACTTCACAGGAAACTGAAAATTTCCATGAGTATTTCCATTGGATCTCTTGGTGTAATAATAGACTGTAAAACACTTGGAACTTTACTGTTGTCTGTTACAAACTTACATGCAAATATGGTAGAACTAAACAGTGTCTCATTAAATGAGTTTTGGCCTCAAGGGTTACATGTATTTTCATTCTTTTTTTTCTTTCTTTCTTCACAGTAACAGTACCAGAAACATAAAGAGTTCTGCTATATCTAAAGCCCTGAAGATATTTGAACTATGTGTTCCAGAATTCTCCCACTGGTGAAGTTCTGACCGTATATACATGTATCAAGATATGGACATAACAACTTCCTGGCAAATCCAGGCAGACAGGATTCGGAAATGTTTTCATATGTTCTGTAGGAAGAAAACAATGACATAGTTGTCAGAAATGCTGTATGATGTTACTAATGACCATTTCTTCAGCTATGCAGTGAGCTGAGCTGTTTTGTATCAAAGGTATTTAGAGCTGTAAGTAAAAAAGCTTGAGAATCCAGTTCTTCCTGACCAATTCAAATAATACTCTTAATATCAGCCGATTTAATGTATGAAATACACTTTGAAATAGACTTAACCAACTTCTTTTGGATAGCATTATGATAGCAACTTGTTTTTCTTAAGTATTGAAAGCGTATATATTGCCCTCAAATTCTTCCAGTTTATAGTGCCCCCCCCCCCCCCCTTTTCTTTTTTAGAAACAACATGAACTGTTATTAGTTTTTTTTGAGAGGAAGTAGCTTGTCCACATTTTGAGGCAGGTGCATTTGAACCACACAGACACTTTTTTGCATCAGAGTGAGAGAGTTAATAAAAGCATCCTCAGTTAGTTTGAGCAGTTAGTACTGTGATCATGCCCTTGTGCAACGCGAACATTTACCATCAAGCACAGAATGGACTGTTTTGCATCTACTCAACATGATCCATGTATATAGTTATCATTCTTGATTTTTATATGTATTGTTTTGTATTGTTTGTGTCTTTCTGTCCTATATGGTGCTATGCATTTTATTCATCGTATGGAGCATAGGGAGATTTTTAACTGAATGTGATAAATGGTTTAAATGGTGTGATAAAAAGTTTATATTGGCTATACATTTTGTAATTGATGTGGTGATGCTTTGCTCTATTTGCATATATGTATATGTGTATGATTTTGGAAACTAAATTGCTGCATACATTCATGAAGATGTACATAAATCTTTAAAATAGGCTCAAAAATGCATAATGAGCTTTTTAAGTGCGAGTGCATATTCTTAATGGAAGCAAAATGAAGCAATTACCCCCATTGATGAAATTGAAGAGCATGTGGTTCCTCAGATTGTGTTCTGAAATTAAAATATTAATTTGGATTGAAACACCGTTTCCAAACTCACCTGTCTCTTAAGAAGTTGTAAACTACTGTACAAGCCTAATGCCAGTCTTTCTCTCTAAATGTTTCTGTATCATCCAAAATTTGCTTCATTTTTCTTCTTTGCTTGAACTAAAGAGAACTAATTTGTCTGATGTGTTGTTTTACTGTTATGTTGTGATAGGATTAGTGCCAGTTTTTTGGGTTTTTTTTTTTTTTGTGATGGTCATTAGTTATTGCTGGCTTTTTATTAGACACAATGCGATACAGAGCATCAGCCAAGTTGCATGCTTGTATACATAATTGTTCAGCTTTGTGACCAAGATAATGGTTAGCATGCTCAGAATTATCACCTTTCCCTTTAATAATGTTCTGAACTTTGACAGTTGTAGAACTATTCCCTTGATGCATTCTTAAGTTCCAGCTGTTCAGTTCTAATGTGAAACCAGATTACTAAAAGAGAGTAAAAGGCTTACAAACTCAAATTATCAAGACCAATGATGGGAGATTTTTTTACAACCGTTTTATTTCCCTTTGCCACACAAACACTACAAAGAAGAAAACAAATCACTCTTTACTTCTTGTCATTTGAAAAAATTTGATCACAAGAAAAGAAATGGTTTTACTACATGTATTGCAAGAAGAAGAAAACACTTTTCTCAAACTACGAATTTTCCGGAGTATTTCATGATGTAAGTTTTAGGCAAAGAGCACAAAAGTGCTTTTTTTTTTTCTCCCCCCCTTACACAGTTTGTTCCATACCTCTCCTGTCTGGCAGAGGGAAGTAATAGAGCTGTCAAAACAATCTCCCATTGTAGAGAACTGTATCTTATGTGCTGTGAAATCCACGCCGCCGTTTTTCTTACACCTAGGGGAATTACTTTCTATTCTCAAGAGATTTTTTGGGGGGGACTGAAGTGTGCTAGGCCTAGCCGTCTGATATGACACGTGATTAATACCTAATTTGAATACAGGAACAGGATTTCGCAAGATATAGGCTGAGTACCCAAAAAAATAGTAGCGCAGATTTCGCAGCACATAGTATAAATCTACATCAGATTCTCAGAGCAGTGGCCAGTTAAAATCAAAAAGGATATTATGAAATGTGGGAAAAGAGCAGCAAGGTAACCAATCTAGTGATGTATTTGACATAATGTTGAGAAAACCAAATGCCTTACATGTACTACAGTACAAGACAGATCTTCACATAGACCTAAAAGGAAAGAGGCTCATAGTTAGCAATAGATTATCTGAAAGAAGTGTGTAGACTGTGATATAAAAGAGAAGCTCTTACTATATGGTGTCAAGATAGGATTGAGTACAAATCCTTGGTCCATCCCTATATTATGGATTGGGCACAAGGACAACAATAGTAATGATGGTGATAGATCTAGAAATTAGACTTTTTTGGTCCATGGTGATTTTGTGTTTTTGTATGTTTATTTTCGCTATTTGAAAATACATGTATAATTATGAGTGTTGCAAAGGTGTGCTCAGTCACTGTTCAGCTTGTGTTATATCTTAGATACATGTACTGGCCTTCTATGACAGGGAGAGCATGGGCTGTAAGTTTTACATTCAGGGATGTAAATCTTTCAGATTTTCTCTGATTTCAGATAAAATCCAAATTTCTTGTTATTCCTATATTTACACCCT
>JBCAUA010314296.1:0-19286 GCA_038406235.1 Peronia verruculata | reverse complement strand
AGTGTTTCACGGGAACGCCGTGGCTCTGAACAGCTCTGATAACCACCACGTCCAGGAGGTTGAAAAGCTTATCAAAACCGTAACTCTCGTCCCCCTCTCGCCGTGGGTCTGTGGTTTGGCGTCTGCTTTAGGATGAAAACAACTCACATCGGTGAGGTTGCGGATTCTGGCCGGGCTCAACTCTTGGGTACTCTCAATGGCGAAAGGAAGGATACCAAGCTCGAAAAACCTGCGTTTATTCAGTGACTTAACCGTCCCGTGGCTTCCTCTTGATAGGGAAGTCCGACGTCTAGACTTCTCGGATAAGGGCGAATACATGTCAGAGATCCCGTATGTACGTTATGCAAAGAACCCGTGGCAGTTCAAAATCGATAAAAGAGTAGGCCACAAGCCGCTGTCCGGGAAAAATTTCCAAATTCCAAATTTCTACCAACAAAAAATTAATTCTCACCAAACTCATGCAGCTACTTAAAGCCGATGATAATCCTACGTTCATTGCACTGAAAAGTTTAAGAAAAAATAAAATAAAATAAAATAACAACACGTTTCACAACTGACCTTTTTTTTCTATTTTTAGTCAGGATGGAAAAAGGAAATGGTGGATGGGAGGGGCGGGGAGGGAAAGAGGTGTGGGGTTGGAGGGATGGTGTTATGGGGAGTGGGGAAGACAGGAAAGAATAAGAAAAGGCAAATAGTAAAAACAAAAAAAAACGCTGTCGAGATAGCTTGTAAAACCATGGAGAATGACAAGTGGTAGACAAGCCAACATTACAGGAAAGTTCCTCAGGTGCGAGGCATAATTTATTATTACTGAAATGAAAGGCTAAAAATAACGAACATCAAAGAAGCCTAGTTAGGGAGGCATTTTGGGCACGCTAGGGCCCTACACATCGATTTACCCTGAACAGTGACGCAGGGTCTATTTAGATGACCCAATTAGTACTGTGGCTTTACATTATTTTTATATGAGTGACGTCACCGAAATAATGTAATGTCATCCTAACCCTAGCATAATCCTAACCCTTACCACTATTTAGATGACATGCAGTATCCTTTTGTATAACCTTCACTCTAATCCTAACCATTGGTGAGGTCACATGTCATCCAAATAGGAAAAAAGCAGGCTACTATAAGTCTATAGGTGACATGCCATCAAAATTACAGACTTTATTTTTTCTAAGCTTATTTAGGGGTCATAACCACTATTGAGATGACATGTCACCCAGACAGGAAAAAGTAAGCTACTATTTAGGTGCCATGTCATCCAAATTTATATACTCTTTATTTTTACTAAGCCTATTAAATTTCAGTTCCAACATTTAACAATGAACTCAAATCCAAAGCCTTCCCCGTCTTACAAACACTGGCCGAGAGGACCTGGCTCACGAATAAACAAACCGTTTTTGACATGTCTTTTTTTTTTTTTAACCAAGATAAAAACAGCTTTCAAAATACAGCTTAACGCTAATACTGCGTTAAGGGAGTTAAAGCTTTACATCTTTAGGCCGAGAAAATCTCGACATCAAAGAGATCGAAAGGCCCAAATAAAAACCAAAACAAACCTTCACATCCTTACTGTGAGATTATTAATTTGTGTTGGTTGAAAATCACTAAAGCTTCACATTTTTAGGCCGAGAAAATCTCGACATCAAAGAGATCGAAAGGCCCAAATAAAAACCAAACCAAACCTTCACATCCTTACTGTGAGATTATTAATTTGTGTTGGTTGAAAATCGGCCTGCATGCATTTAATTCATTCACTACACTAGAACGTGTGCCCTGTAAAGTTATTTTCTCGTACAAAACAAAAGGCCTACACGCTCTAACCTTTCAGTTTTTTTACCGTCAGTCCTATTCAGTGTATCCCATTTGTATTGTGCCACCCAAGACGTTTAACACAAAGAGAGCTCCACAGTTTTCAAGGAATTACGGCTGCGGTTTTATTTTACATTTATTTCAAGCCTCTGCAGTTAACCGATTTCAGGGAAACGAGTATGTCTGACCACAGACTAGTAAATTGTCAATTTACTAGTCTGTGTGGTCTGACTGCATAATAGCCAGTTGCTACCACCCCTGGACCTAAGGAACAAACTGATAACGTGGATTACTCCAGTCGCTGCTTCGTTTTAAGTTTCAGAAAATGTATGATTGTCATGCAGTTTCCCAGAAAGGCTTCTGAGATAAAGTGTTTTATATTTATGTCACCATCGATCTGCATTATGCAAGCTACTCTCTTTCTGTTTATCTCTCAAGCCCATGCAGTTCACATCCTAATAAAAATTTATTGCGTATTATCCACCTGTGTCAGTTTTTTTTTGTTGTTGTTTACATGGTTACCGTCCTCTGTAAACACGGCGAATGTCCTGAGGAAAAAGAAACTCTCTAGTGTGATAAGGAGCGTTCAAGCTAAACGTGGGCAGAATGTGTTAAGGTATTGAGTGAATACGATACCATGTTCGAGGAATCTGTCTCTTTCGGCGTGCCTTACAAAGCTGTGCCATATTTTGGAAGGTATCGAGTAAATGCGAAAAATACTCTATATGGCTTGTAAAGAGATATGTTGTAGTCGAATCGGCCAGAGTAGCGATGGAATTTCCCATTTCCCGGAAAACATTCATTTTTGAGAAAGTTAGGCCCACCCAGATCTAGACTCTATATTACGAACGAGGAATGGGTCAATCTGAGTTACTTCCCAAAGTTCTGGCAAGAGTAGAGGTGGAGTGGCAGCTTTTGAAAGCGCAGAGCAATGATGAAGTTGTCCCAGTGTGAGTACCGATCATTCGTGTTCTGAATAGTGGTGTGTGTCTAGATCTAGAGATCTACAAGTTTTCATATCCCGCGATGTTTGTTACGTCTATAGATCTATAACTTGTTCTCACATGACAGTCGATGGAGTCCAGGATCTACTAGATTCTAGATCTAGGTTTACTTCATGAAATTATGTAGCGCCTTAGTAACAGTTTGCACTGTTGCTTGGCTTTTTTTTTTTTTTTTTAAGATCTAGATCTAGATCTAGATCTAGTGGAGATCTTGATCTAGGCCTACATTCTACATCCTGGTCATCTTGATCTAGATCTAGATCTAATCTAGCCTAGATTGTAGATCAAGTCTGAAAATGTTTGATTATTATTTCGATAGGCCTGCCCTAGGCTACGTATCAATTTTGGTATAAATAAACTGAGCAACATTATTGCCAGGATGGAATCTTTTGGCACCACCTTCTGTTTATGGTCCCAGAACAAATGGCATATATATCGGTACTGTGATTTTTTATACTTGGTCACTTAAGGCTATTAGAACGTGTTCCATATACCAGATATTTCACCAGTGTGATCAAGTAATGGTTCTAGCCATCCTGTGGTAATATTATCAGTTTTCTTTCTAAGTTTAGTGCAAACGTTCACCACAGCATTGTCAGCCGAAATCAATAAATTGATCTCGTCCTCTATGTCGGAGTTGATGCAGTTGTGCGGCTCCATGATCCTGCATGTTAGCGTTAGGGATGGCCGTCACCCACTCGTCAGACTTACATGTCATCGTTAGGGTGGACCGTCACCAACTCATCTGACCAATATGTTAGCGTTTTGGTGGACTTGCACTGGCATAATGGCAATTGCATCCAATCCGCTTTATAATTGGAGGTGGTTTTCTCAATAAATTAGCATATTCTTTGATAAAACTATCTTACTTCCCTCAGTTTTGTCACAGAGTTGGCTTTAAGACAAACCTGCTAAAAGACATCGATCTTATGCATTTCCCTTGTTTTTATAGCAGAACATCTAGATCTAGCTCCATGTGAAGCATGGTATTTTAGTTAATTTCTCTGACCATCTTATGCCAGTATTCATTCTTTGGAGACACATAACTTATTGGGACCTACAAAATGCAGACTCATGTACAAAGATTAATTGGGATCTACAAAATGCAGACTCATGTACAAAGATTAGGTCAACTCAAGTGTAGACAACATATGACACAATGAAATCAAGTGCTTGTCAAGCTGAGGTGACAGGAGAAATCACGTTTTTCACCAGTGAATGACTTCTTAACATTTTTTTTCCTTCACAGAACCCTGCTACGTCAATCTAAAAAAATACATTTCAGAGTAAAATTTGCTGAAATGAATTGAGTATAACGGTTACTTTCTGTATATGTCTTTCAACCTCCTGATGGCTTACAATGGAATTGAGTAAAAGCCCAAAACTTGTAATTTTGTGACTTGACCTAATAAGGATTAATAATATTAAATTCAGTTGGAGCAACAGTTCACCCCCATCATTTTTAATTGCCAATATTTCAACTTCTACACTACTTAAAAATGTTTGCACACACAGAAAGGGAAATGAACAATCTTCACAGTGATACCAATAACTTCATATGCTAAAAAGTTGACGTGTGCCTGATTTCATTGAGTCCTGTCTCAAATGCAGATCTAGATGTGACCAACTTCTGTTTACTGTAAATAAGCCATTTTTTCATCCAGCTAGGTTGCTTCCCATTGCCAAGGACAAGAGGTGAAGGACAAGCATTGCAAAGAAGGAAAAAAATCATTTCTCTCTTGTTATTTGAAACACATGATGCCAAAATTTATGAATAACATCTCATGATAAAAAAAAAAAAAGACATTTTTATGATATGGTGAATTTTTCAGAACTTTCTGTTAATCGTGCTTCACATAACAAGTGTAAAAGTGCTATTTTCCTTCTCTTCCAATGCTTGTATTGGGCAGAGGGCAGTAATTTGGTGAACGGTCAAAATGTCTCATTGCTTGAATTGTAGCCTGAAGTTGTTACCAATGTGTACACATTTTTGGTATAAACACAGGATGTGACACATCGTAGGTCAAACTGAGGCCAGCATGTTGTTCTGACCTGGTGTTGTTGACTTCTTTATTTTCTTGCTTGCTCAGATCAGTCTTAAAGACAGTTAATATGTGGTTGAGTTTGTGACAGATATAGATAAAGCTTTTCACATCAAAACTGTTTGTTTTAGTCGAGAGGCACTATTTACAAACATTGTTCACGAATCCTTATGAAACAGAGAGGTATCTGACTGGTGTGTTGAGACAGCTTTGATGAAGTGCAGTGCTAACCTTTCAAGAAGAAGATAGAACACAGTATGGCCTACAGTGGAAATAGTTTTTATTGACAAAATACCATAGATTTGACTTTGATCAACACAATAATAATTAATATCTTCAAAACATCATTCAAAGTGCTTCAAATGAAGTCTCGGAACCTTTTATCTCTCTTCGCATCTCTCTTTTTTCTTTTGAGTACCCAAGTAATCATTGTGTTGCGCCCAATAATAGAATCGTACTAAAGTAGTTCATGTATGATGGATTTGAATTAAATGATCAAATAAATTCCGGAGATACGACTGTCATAATCTTGAATCACATTGAAAGCGCATGCTGAATCAATCAATAAAAGATGGATCAGAAAAAAACAACAAACAAATGAATGAACATGCATGTTTACCGGATTTCAGCTACTTTGCATGCCCAGGGCAAATTTTTTCCACAAAATGAAAATTCCACCTTCTTATACTTGAAAAGACAAAATTGGTGTCTAAGTTGGAAAAGTCAAAAAGTGCAAAAACGGCCATAACTCATGATTGCTTGGAGTGACTTCTGATTTACTGGCTCTGGATGCAAGGCATTTATACTATAATTATTCACAGTGATGCAGACCGAGTTTGTGTCTTGAGGCAGCAGCTGATTTCACATGTACTATGTAGCTGAATAAGTTAGTGGAATATCAGAGCAATAGTGTAATTTTGATTTTAATAATGTAACGGCATGAGTCATAATTTTAGTTTTATGCTTTACCTTCCCTCTGCTTCTCCTTGTAAGACTATTACTATAAAGCTACTAATTTTATTACTGCATGTATTATGCAAGGCAACATTCTATAATTACAATAATTATATTTTTTTTATTTAGAAGGGAGACAATAAATCCTAAATTGTTATCTTTTAGCAAGCATAATCTCAAAATATAATGTTCCGAACTATTTTATTATTTTATTACGAACTTCCTGTTTCTAGGCAAAAATAAAATACAGAGAATTGCGTACTTCCTGTTTAGATCTGTAGGTCAGGCATCACTTTTTCTTAATAAAAATAAAACAAGCTTCATCTGAAAATTAATAATTGGAGTCGGCACTTATTTTTTACTTATTGTTTAGGCTACAAAGAGCAATGTCAGTCAACCCCACTGTAACGCTCCTTTGTCTCTTTATTGTTAGTGTTCTTGTGATTCATGATTAATGTTTTTCTTTCAATTTTTTACATCAATATCTAAATAAGAAGCATCATGGAAGCTTAATGATGATAAATTATATTATAATATATTAACAGAGTTATTGGGCAGTGTAGATAATGGAAGTTTATCAGCACAGATAAGCAACATCATTTATTTTCTTACAGTCGTGAGAATGGCATGATTCATGAATAAGACAGAGTAAAAGTTCATAAAATTTCACTGTCATGATGAAGTTTTGATTGCTTATAAATTTAAGTGTTTGCAGAAAAGTCTGACTTCAACTACCAAGCCTGTTTTTCTTACTGTAGATTTTTTATATCTCACAACCAGATGACATGAGTTGGATATTGAAGGGCACCATGTTGGAGATACTGGATTTTGTTGCCCATGGGTTTATAGAGTCAAGTTTGAATATGAATATCTGGGCACAGAAGAGCCAAATCAAAACAATATTTTTCATCAGAGCAAAGTACACTCATTTCCCTCTCCATTTTCACCAGTAAGTCTAACTCTCGTCATGAAAAATTTGAAATCTGATTCATTTCATTGATCCCTCATCACACATGTAACATATTTCTTTGTTTATGTCTATTCATCTGTTTATTTACTTGTCATATATTGTTTGTTGCAGATGTATATAAACCTGTGAACATGGCAGAGGAACCGCCGCCTCCTACTGAGTCTCTGTTGATTCAGTTTTATGGAGGTATCAAAGAACTTAGAATTTGCACCAACACCAGAAATGAGCTTAGCTATACAGATGTCATCTGGTCTTGCATCAGACACTTGGAGGACAATAACATCTGTGACTCAGACACACCTGTGGAGGGACCAAAATATTTTCCAACCTTTGGATTGGTTGCCTCGGGTCCTTCTGGAAGCATTTGGCTTCCTCACAGTCACACATTCGAGAAAATATCTGATACAGACAGAGTGTACAGTTTTCGTGTGAGGTTCCATGTCCCTGCAGAAAGAGTTTACGACAGCAATATTATGACAGAATACTTGTTTCTGCAAACTATGGATGATTTTCTGATGGGCCCTCTAGGAGACAATAAGAAACTCAATGACGAAACATTGTTTCGTTTGCTGGTATTTGCATTTCTCATGCCAGAAAAATTACCGTATAGAAACAAACAAAAAGTTGATAAAAATTTTGTCTCCAAGTCATTCAGCATGTTGAATTTCACAAACTTTTTCTCAAAAACAATAGCCAAGCGTTTCATTGCACAGAAAATGGTTGATCACATCTGGGTCTATAAAGCTCTGAAGAAATCAATTAAACAGCACAAGGAACTGAGCAATCCCTTGTACCTGGAATATTTCAAGCATCACTTCTATGAGGTATTGACAAAGGATGTTCCCACGGGCTGTCATGAAGAGTATGAGGCCATACCCATCAGAGAGAGGAATGAAGGTGTTACACAGCTGAACATTGGCATATATATGATGGAACCAGCACTTTATTACGGAGAAGTGAGTTCAGCACACATGAATACTACATGTGACTCCTTCACACGCATAGAAATTACATTTTTTTTTTATTATTTTGACTTTAAACAGAGCATGAGCTTTGATTAATCGCACGATTTGTAGTGATATTTTTTTCTATTTAAAAAAAAACAAACTCAGAAATATTTTTTTTGTTAAAGGCATGTATATGTATAGCACAAAGAGACCACAATGACTATGAATGTCTTGACTATTTTTCTTTTGTCAGTTACAGTTTTGTGACTGCTCTAGAGATTTGAAGCTTATTGTTCTGTTGCTGCAACCATGGTTTAACAACAAAGTAACACTGATTCTTGTAAAAGTATTGATGAATGAACGTACTGTCACTATCATTGAGGCCCAGTACCCAAATGTACTTATCTTATACAAGAACATTTTAACATGTATGTATAATTAAATTTTTTTAAAAGTTATTTTTAACACGTATGTGTAATTTATTTTGTTTAAAGTTATCTACATATAATGATGTTATTGTACAAATGTATTAAATATTCATTCATGTAATATAAAATTGCCATGGAATATAATTACTTATTACAAAAATTACATTATAAATGCTTGTTCATTTCATTTTTTAGATCTGCTCTATAAAAACTATCAGTAATGTCAAATTTTCAAATATGCATACCTTGCCTGTGTGCATTATTCTTTCTGATGTTCTCATGAGAGAATTTTTGCAGTTTTTATGACAGATGATGAAAGATTGTTTCAGAATCAATAGAGATACTGACTAAGACTGGTCATTATGTGAGACAAAAACAGGCACACAGAATGGGGGTGGCGCAGTTAGTTGTTAGGGATGAGTGGGGTTGGGAAACTTTTCTTTATGATGCTTATAACTTTTGGGAAAAATCAAAGATGCATGAAAACAGGGACAGGACGGAATGAGAGACAGTTTCACATTACTGGTTTAGATTGGCAAAAGCTGTGACCTCTTCTTGGTCATCCCACAATGGCTCAAGTCACTTTCACCTGTCTTTGTTTGAGAAAATGGACAGAAACTGTTCTGCACAAAAGTCAAAACTCCCTATGATTTTCATTTGGGCAGAGAAGAGTTTTGACTTAAAAGCTGTAAATGAATGGAAAAAAAAAAAGGTGACTGTTGAATTGGATAACTTGTGCTGACATGATAATGATTAGCATCATAACTCATAAATTCAGAAAAGATATGACTTTAGACACTGTGAAATGACCATCACATGGAAATACAGCATTATGAAAATCAAGATTGTCACCATAACATTCATAACTTCAAAATGCAACCGATTATTGATACTTAACCTTTTCAGTCACACTGGTGCCAAAATTAAACATGGGCTGACAGTATCCAAGAGTGGACTTAGAGAATATTTGCCGAGATCTGAAGCTTTAGTCACAAGCATGATGAATAGAGATGACCAGTGCACAGCTTACAGGGAGGCGATCCCATGATTCCAGATAAAGTTGAGGGGCCAGAAGGAGAGAGAAAAGAAGTGGTAGAAACATCACCAATAATTGCTAGGAAATGTGAACAAAGCATCAGACTCCAAATGTTCAGGTGCAGGGTCCAGAACAGGCAAAATTATAAAATTTTACTTTATGAAAAATAATGCATACTTTTAGTTGTTCCAATGTGTAGAAATGCAAAGTCCTAAAACAAAAACAATTTAATGATCAGGAAGATTTGTCTTGTGCCCAGGGTGAATGAGTCAGGTGAGTTTAAGTCACAGCCGTTTTTTACTGTGTTCCACTATTTTCCGACTATGATACTAAAATAGTTCTTTTTTTTTCCAAATGAAAAAAAAACGTTAAATTGACGTTTTGTGGAAATAAAAACATTTAATATCTTGGATGGACAGTAGTTGAAAACGACCAATAACAGCTGGTTCTCTTTGTTGCCCAGTGCAACCTCCTACTCATTTGCCCTGGTGGCAAGTCATTTGTTTAATTGAATTGGCATATTGACATAATGCCCTTCTGTCATGTTTCAGGTGCCCATGTGCAGCATCAAGGACATCTGCACCATGAAGCTAATCAAGCCAAAAAACAAAGATGCCAGGGTCTGGCATGTGGAGCTTGATGTGCAGAGTAAACCACCAGAGGTAAATTTCTTTTCTGTCTGCATACAACCTTACAGTGGTATGAGTGGGATTATGTAAGCTTTAAGTAAATGTGTGCCCGGTTTGTTTTGAAGAAATTGTTTTGACAGAAATTTGGAGTTTTGGACAGTTTTGCATCTCCACCTAATCTTCACATAGGACTAGGAAATTTTATATATCTCTTGTTATTGGAAATGGCCAACGTTGCGCTTTCCAATCTAAGAAAACAGAGGACAATTAAGAAACGTAAAGAAGCAAGTTCTAATCTTTCCCGTTCATTGGGCGGGATGCAAACTTATAATACGTTCAATAAACAACAGATGTTAACCCTCCACTGTGGTATCCTCCAAGAGATGAGATCCCTTTGCCCAGTGCTGGTGTACAATGATAACAACATGACGGGTTTTCCGCACAGCCTGTGAGAGAAGCTTAAATACCAGAAGAAAAAAAAAAAAGAAAATTGCCCTGAGAAAAGGATCTATTCTTTGGAATTCTGAGAACTCTAAGAATCCTGGAAAAAGTTCTGATATCTGAATATCAGCAATCCAGGCATAGTTTTGGCAGTACAATTTTTACCTGAGAACTCATTTACTATTTTAATAAACAGAGAGAAATATAACTGAAAGTGTGAAAGTCATATCGGCAAAGCAAGTAATTCTCAAATACATGTATATTTATTGTTAACCCATTGTATATTAGGTGCATATGTATATCTAATAGCTGTAATGGTATATTATTATGAAGTTATCAGTTGTTATAGAGCTGCAAGAAAATGAAATTATAAATTTTTTTTTTTTTTTTGGTTGGATTTAATTTCATAATGGTATTTATTTATGTAGTTTTGTTTTCATTAATTGACAGGTTGATTGGTTGATTTTTATTGTTTTTTTAATTTATTTGTTCAGTTAATTTCTTATTTGGTTAGTTATTTATTGTATTTATTTGAACACATTTTTTTTTTTTTTTTTTTTTTTGTAGTTTGACAATTAATGTTAACAAGTGTTGTTGGAAGCAGTTGTTTCCAAATTTAAAGTTCACTTTCTGGGAAAGCCCTAGAATTTAACGGTATCATTATCAGTTCCAAAAGTACATGTGTTAATAGTATTTTCTGTATCCATATAGATTCTTGAGTTTAGAAAGGAGGGGCAAGCAGAGTCTTTCATGAGCATGATCCAGAGTTATGTACAGCTGTACATTTGCTATGACCTGTGCTTGACCAAAGACCTTCAAACTTGGCAATCACGAGTTAGCTCTGAGCTACGCAGCTTTGGACCAATAAGGTAATTAATTACACAGGCTGCTGTATTAAGTGCTCAAATCCTTGTTGGTTTGGGGGGGGGGGGGGTGCAGGTCCTGAGAGTGATTTTTCGAATTCTTGGATGAGGGATTTTTTAAGCTTCAAATTCAGATTCAGCATGTCCAAATTAGAGGAAAAGTGTGGAAAAAAAGTTTGGTTTGCATCTGGTTGCCATGACAGCGCTGCCATATTGGATTTTGTCTTTTGAAAATTAGCTGTTTTCAAAAGCTTAAGACTCCTAGAATATTGAATGGAATTGTGTGAAATGTTGCACATGAATAATATAGATCTAATCCTATTTGAAGGACAAAATGCATCTGTTTTTTGTTTATATGTCAAAGAATATTTTATATAAATTTTTTAATATGTATATGGACGGATACAAATTTTTTGCAATTTTCCACCTCATATCCAATTGTCCTCCTGAAACGGAAAAGAAATTCAGATAAAGCAATAGATTCTATCAAAACACAAGCTATAGAGAACGTATATTCCAAATTTGAAGGCAGTTGGTCGAGAAATAACAAAGCCTTATGGAAAAAAGTAAAGAAATCATACATATTGAGAATATCACACTTGAATTTCCATAATCTCTCTATATAGTCATTTAGTGGGGTGGTGTTGGTGGCATTTTGGGGCATAAAGCATATGTTTCTGGCCTCATTTTTTGTTTTTCTGGTATAAGAAGAGTTCAAAGTGTGTAAAAATAGGAAAACCCCATGTTCTGTAGTTTAGTCCCCAAACCTTATTTTCAGGACCTGCCCCCCCCCCCCCCGCGCACATAATTCACTTTCTGTAACTGAATATCCATATTAACTGGGTTAATGCAGGAAATGGGTGAAAATTGTCTGTCCCAAGGACAAAGTTTTAGGCCATGTCAGAAGTTGGAGTCCAGGATGGGCTTAGTCTATGAACTGTGGGATGTTAATAGAATGAGAGGATGTGGTGGAAAAAGTTGGTTCACAGTCCTGTCTTCAGCCTCAGAACAGATATCTGTCAGGGAATCAGCACCAAATGATCTGATGTAAAGTAAAAAAAGTAAAAGTACCATCCCTTGACCCCCAAGAAAGGAAACTGTTTTTTTCATTTCAAACCACATCGCCGCAGTGCAGCGCCACTGTACTTCCCCCGATTACATCAGGCACCCTTTTTACAGATGGGTGGGCTGAGGAAAATTGTGTTTAAGTATCTTTCCTAAGGATGCAACATGCAACCATTGTGATTTGAACCAGCGACCTCTGCTCCCAAAGGCCGCAGCACAAATCACTGAACTAACAAGCCACACATGTGTTATTGTGTGTTATAGTGTGACTGACAAACTCAATCAAGAAATGTGTTCATATATCAGCACTGGTCTATGAGAATGGCTTGTCAGACTTACGCAAAAAAGCATTCCCATTGCCTTCCTGAGCATGAAAGCTGTCACATAATGTGATGAAGAAAGGAATATTCCTGTAGAATTAGGTATTTATTCAGTAGAATCATACTGGTATCATTAAATAACTTGTACTTTAGACAGTTTATTCCTCTGTGGTTCAAACAGCGGAAAGTGACCTGTGCCATTATTGTACAGCAGTGGTGATGTTAAGGGCAGACTCTTTGAAATCTTTCATGAGTTGCTGTGTTCTTTTAGCTTTGTAATAATCATAATAAATGTCAACCAGTTTTTGCAACAGCCTATAAAAAGAGAAACAGAACAAATTTCAAAGCATTTTCAAGGAACAAATGCAATGTTTTGTGTTATTCGCTATCCCATATTAGCTGTCTCTCTATCAAAAGGTTAATCTGAATCAATGCAGTCTCAGTGATGGTTAAGATCAGTAGTTTGTAAATGGTTTTGTGAAAAACAACAACAACAATAACAACACTTTTCTTTAATGGAGGAGATTCCATGAGTGAATACTAAAGACCCAAAGACCTTTATCAAGTGTTTTTCAGACCAAATCCAGTTTCCTATTCTCCTTTTTTTTTTTTTTTTTCAGGGATGTCAATTTTCCTACTTTAGTAGGATTTCCTACTTTTTGCCTGTCAGTAATTTCTCTGTTGGCCCCAAATCCAATATTATTTACCATTAACATATTTCAGTTTTACATGTTGCTAAAGAATATACCAGAAATTTTTCCTACTTTTTCATGTAGACAGATTGACATCCCTGTTTTTTTTTTTTTTTTTATTTTATGCCATTGATGAGATTTGTGTCATTTGTCACAATGCAGCCAAGAAAGAGCACAGGACTACCTTCAGCAAACTGTAGAAGACGCAGGTGGTCTCAGGTATCTCATACATGAAAGTCTGACTGACTATGAGCATTATGTGGTGGTGAGCTGCAGTCCCAGGGAGCAGGACACCCGACAAAGAAGCAAAGGTTTCAACTATCATACCCTGTCTGTCCTGTGCTGGAGTGCTACGAGATTTGAACTGAAAACAGATGCAGGAAAGCAAATATTTAACAGCAGCCTGAGCCTCAGAAAGTATCTAATATCTTTTGGTCAGCAAGTCTATCCAAAATGCTGTAAGTCATAATTGAATTGTGAGCATGATAGCCTACTTTATTGCAGTCATTCCTTGTATCATTCATTTTTCTGTATGCTCAGTTTTTAATGTTTCAATTCAATTCTAAAGATGTAGGCTAGAGAAAAAAGTGGTTACACTACTATAAACCAAACTTTGAAATTTCTTCATTAATTTTATTTCTGCTTTAATTTGCTTCGTCATAATCCTTCTTGTTAGCAGATTATTTCATTTTTCTGTATAGATAGTGTGCTTTCGAAACAGTTTGTTTATTTTCAGTAAAAATCCCTGATATGTCAGTTTGTTATATCATAGTTTCATGCCCAGTGGAGAGGTATGTTTGCTCAAATATATGTTTGTCTACTGAATATGCATGCTGTATTAGGTGTGCAGGATGAACACTGAAGATTTCCAACAACTACAAGTCATTTCAGTTTTGTTATTAAAAAAACAAAAAACAAAAAAAAAAACAAGAAGAGAGAAAACCATTACAAATAGTGACATGTACTTGTTAAACAAAGATGAGAAAAAAAAAAAAGAAAATGGTATTTGAAACATGCTCTCTTTTTTTTTAAGAATGTGTTCAGAATATCTGAAATTTGCTGAAAAAAAAAAGACAACAACAAAACAAAATGAAAATGGATGATAACGCTGTTCATCTTACTGGATTATGAAAGGAGTGTTCACTGTGGAAGAAAAATAAACGTACGTTACTGCAATCTTCAGGAAAGAAGAGAAATGCCTAAAGCATGTCTGGAAGCTCAAAGTTCTTATTTTGTCCGGAGGGTCCATCACCAAATCACCTCAATTACTTTAGCTTCAAATTGTTCTGGAAATTTATATAGAATAAGTGACAATTTGATCTCTCCCATGTCCTGTCTAGGCTTCATGCTAGAAATGCCGTGTTTTCCACTTCAGTGTCAGTGTTGTGTATTGTAAAACTGTGAAGCACAAACAGTGTTATTCTCTTGCAGAATATTTCAACTTTCTGGATATCAGGCACATAAACAATCGCCTTGTGAATGGTGCAGTAGAGTTGTCAATAATTGTAGGTATTATAGATGTGCTATTAGTAACTGTAGGTGGTACAAAGGCGCCATCAGTAAAGAGAGAAACAAGCTAGTAATAATTACAGATAGTACATTGGTGCAAAAATAACTAAAGATGTAAAATTGTGCTAGAAGGAAGTAAAGATGGGACAGCATTACTAATAGAGGACCAGACAGGGATGTCTTTTTTCATGGTGTATCCAAGAGTTTTTGCCAAATTATCCAAAATTGTCCTTGCAATAATATTTTCTTCAATAAACGTTTATTTTCAGAGAGTCAGTATATCATACCACTACCTATGTTCCTATTGTGAACTGGGGCTCAAGAATAGGACTGGCAAAGCCGGAATTTTCATGCTTTTCTTTAAGAATAAAATTCTTGTACCACCAGCCAATGTTTGGGTGGGTGGCTGGGTGGGCAGGGGCTGGAGATAAGAAGGGGGCGGAGTAATTCAGCCACGATAATGAAGGCAGGCCACCCCTCATCATTTATTTCATACATTTCCTTCCCTCTCTTCTCTTTTTCTTATTCACTGATTCAGACTGTTTATCTTTTCATGATTGTTTCATAATAGATTTGTTCGGACCAAGCGAACGGCTGGAAATCCCGGTTAATTTTAGTAAACTAGGGGGTACAAATACTTAAAATTGTTCACATTGACATAGCAAAACACATAAAAATGCATGGGATCGGTGACAACTGTTCTCAGATCTCATGGTGGAGCGGTAACAAACATGAGTGAGTGTTCTATTTCTAGCAAGGGGGTACAAACACTACACCCGGGATTTCCAGGTTTTTGCCCAGTTGAATGTGAACTATTGCGAGTGCGTTCCAGATATTGTGTCTCCTCAAACTGTCACCTATTATTCGCCACCTGAAGCAGTGATGCAATAGATAAAAAAGAAAGCGCCAACCTTCAAAGTGGCTATGTGCCACAGGTTGGATGCCTAAAGTGAGTATGTAGAAGTGACTCACAGAAAAAATTGTGATATGTGTGTCTGTGATACTGACCTGCGACCAGTTTTGCGATACGTCAAAATGCATCGTGCAAAATCTCCAGAGCCAAAGTTGTGTTTGTGAAAATATCTAAACACAAGGAAGATCTTATTGTATTAACCATGATGGGCCAAAAAGAAAAAAACAGTCCAAATTTGGGGAAAAAGTCTATCTGTCACATCATTGACAAAGTAATGATTTTGAGTCACAGTGAAACACGTTTGGTTCATACCAGACCATAAACAAGTTGTAGTTTGGAATTGATACATATTCTTTCCTCCATTTTCCTTTTTTATTATCAGATGTTGCTTTGAGTTGTATTTAGATTGAGACAATTCCAGCATATTTTTCTCACTGGGCTATGGGCAGTCTCAGTGATGGCTGAAATGCTGTTATCAGTTTCAATGTTACAAGTTTTGATTAGCGCTGAAATCAATGTTATCAGTTCCACTGACTGCTGAAATGAATGTCATCAGTTTCAGTGATTGCTGAAATGAATGTTAACAGTTTCAGTGATTGCTGAATTCAATGTTATCAGTTTCAGTGATTGCTGAATTCAATGTTATCAGTTTCAGTGATTGCTGAAATCAATGAAGTCTTTGGGGTGGAGATGGACTATACCAGCCCACATGAAGATGGAATTCCAAAGGAACACATTGTTCCTCATCGAGCTGAGCAAGAAACTTCTATGCCATTACCTGTCATCAAAAGTGACCTCACTGACATCATACCTATCCCAGGTAGGCTGTTTGCCCTCAAGGTCAGTGAATGACATATATCGTATGACTGGAAGAAATGAGGCAGACCCTAAGGCCAAGGTCGGCAGTGGAAGCCAAAATCCAGTTTTAAGTTCAGCCTTCTTTTGTCACTGTCAGTTCGATTGATGAACATATTGCTGAAGGGAGAACTGAATGAGACATTTTTTCAGCCGGCTAGGTTATTTCCCTTTGCCAAGTACAAGAGGTATAGGACAAGCATTGCAAAGAAGCAAAAAATCACCTTTTCTCTTGTTATTCGAAACATATGGTGCAAAAAATCATGAAAAAAATATCACAAGAGGAAAAAAACATATTCACCATATGGTGAATTTTTCCAATTTTTCTGTGAATTATATTTCACATAACAAGCGAAAAAGTGATATTTTCCTTCTTTACAATGCTTGTGTTATGCCTCTTGTACTGGACAAAAGGAAGTAATTTTGCTGATGGTCAAAATGGCTCATTACTGTAATTCACTTAATTAGTTCCTGTGTATATAACCATCTCCAACTTCCTTAGGTTATAGAGAGAGTGCATAGAATCATCAAGTTGCTATGAGACAGAACAATACAATTTACATTTGTGGACAGATTGGAACTAACCACTATATGTCATGTTCCCGAAATACCCAAGGGTGATTTTTTCACTTTTAAAAGTTGACTGCACTTAAGTTTTCAATGAGCCATTTTTTTTTTTCAGCCAACTAGGTTACTCCCCTTTACCAAATACAAGAGGTATAGGACAAGCATTGCAAAGAAGGAAAAAATCACTTTTTCTATTGTTATTTGAAACGTGTGGTGAAAAATCATGAAAAAAATATCACAATAGAAAAAAAAAAACATGTTCACCACATGGTGAATTTTTTGAATTTTCTGTTAATTATATTTCACATGAAAAGGCGAAATAGTGGTATTTTCCTTCTTTCCAATGCTTGTGTTATACCACTTGTACTGGGCTAAGGGAAGTAATTTTGCTGACGGTGAAAATGGCTCATTTCATATGTCATTTCTGATACCATTTGTGTTTTGGCCTCTACATTTCAGACAAAAATCCTTTGGTGAAAAAGTATGAGGTTTATCTGAGAGGTGAAAAAATGATGTTGGTGCAGCTTCAGCAGCAGAAAGGGAAGTACAGCAAGGTATGTTTGACGTATGAGACTCGACACGATGAAATCAAGCGCTCGTCAAACTGAGGCGACCGGAGAAATAACGTGTTTTTCAACAGTGAATGAATTTTCAAGGCAATTTTTTTTTTCTTCACAGAACCCTTCTATGTCAACATAAAAATGCATTCCGGAGTTAAATTTCCTGAAATAGATTGAGTAAAAGCCCCAAAATTGTAATTTAGTGGCATGGGCTAACAACAACATGTAGGGATTTACAAAAGTGATCGGCCTTTTTCTCACTAAATTGTGCTACAACAAGAGGTCACCCCCATCGTGTTTAATTGCCAATAGCCCGACTTCTACTTAAGGTAGAACAAAAAATGTTTCACACACAGAAAGAAAAGCGAATAAGCTTAACATTGGTACCAATAACTCCATATGCTCAAAACCTGCCAAGCGCTTGGTTTCATCGTGTCACATCTCATATGTATGCAAACATAGCTTATATGGTTTACTCATTTCACTGCTATAAAACACTATGTGCCATCTCTTGGATTAGTCCACCATCAACCACCGCCTCTACCTCTTGATCCTACTGCTCTGGTCATTGACCCAGTTTTATGCAACTACCCGCAGATTCTTTTGATAGATGCTGCAGCCGGATAATTTTCAGATAACTAACGTTGAGATCCCAAATTGGATGTTTAGTCTGGCTCTTCTCGTAACATTGAATAAAAGTCTGTACTTTTGATTGTTTATGGGAAAGTAGAGAGTGGGTGCTGGTTGGCTCATTCACAGTGGGCGGAATTGAATGCAGATGAATGTTTGTAGTGAATAGAGCAAGGGAGACTGACCATATCACTATTGCTCCTCACAAAATTGCAAAATTGGCATAGGGAAAAAGCACTTATGTATCATCTGCTCTGCAAATCTATAGAAACAAAAAACATTGAAAGTCTCTTATTGAAATCTGGGATGGCTATTCTTACTGCTGTCAGTACAAGCATACAAAGTGTCACCACCCATCCACAGTTATCCAAGTCATATCTAATGCTTTAGAGAAAATTAGAACAAAAAAATGATTTCTTTTTAGATTTGAACACAATTCTGACTTAGGTAAAAATAGATGTTAGTATCTGATACCCCTGCCCAAATGTTTACCTGTTGTGCGCTGAGGCGTGACATATGCTGCCGGGCATGGCTGAGGGCTCAGCAGCCGAAAATGTTAGTTTTTTAAAATTGTCCCAACTTTAGTACTTCATAAAAAAATAGCTTGTTGTAACACAGACATGAAAAATACATCAATTTAATGGTCTGTTTCTCTACAATACAACGCTATAATAGTTTTCAACATGGTTATGTAACGAAAGGAATAAACTTATTCATAATCGATTGACATAAGTAAGCCTTTTACATAGAGACATGCATAAAACAAAATATCAATAAAATTATTCAAAAGATGTTTGTCTTGAAAAAGTTAGATATTTAATTAGTATACATACTTAAGTTTTACTGTGAAGTGAAATAATTGTTGGATGGGAAATAAGAAGGGACTTAGGAGCTTGTTTAGTCACTGTGATGCTTGCACTGCCAGCTCTACCACATCCCCAGTCAATACAATGTTATCGTATATGGTACATCTGTGCCTAGACCAAATCATCTACTTTTAGAACTAGGTAGGGAGTGAACAGACACCTTGGAGACATAAATCTTGG
>JBCAUA010314187.1:0-19289 GCA_038406235.1 Peronia verruculata | reverse complement strand
TGGGCCGGCCCCCCCCCCCCCCCCCCCCCCCTACGATTTGGCCGATTAGACCTAGACACTTCTTCACTAAACTGCTGCGGTAAAAATAAGAACTGTGGGGTAGATCTACTGCATCCTCCTCGCCTCATTCCGCCCGCAGATAAATTCATTGTATGTAATGTTTATCATCTTGAAAAAGGCCTAGTATACAGGTAATTACAGTGTTTCATATTATAGCATGAAGGGAGGAGTGTTGAAGGGTGACGAAGTTGCATGCGGAGGTGATCGTATTGAGTTGAACATGAATGTCCAGGAGACAGGGTTGGGAGCAGTGGCCAACAGTGAAACTTAGACGGCCGATGACAACGGGCGTCGATAATAATCCATGAGTTACATTATATCCAATCAAAAGCTAGGTCAATCTCACTGAAAATGAATGGAGCAGATCAAATTTGATGCTCGATGAAAGAATGCGTAAGGGAACTAACCATTATAATACCCGACGACATGTCATTCCAAAGAAGTAGTAATGCGTACTTTTAGTTTTGTGGTCTTTAGTGACATATGGGTAAGTCGAACTACGGATGAGTCGATCCTATTTGTCATCCCCCACCAGCATCGACTCACCCATATTCTACTGTATCAAAATCTCGCTTACAGTACCTTTTAAATAATTAAATTGTTTTGTTTAACGTCCCTTTCGAAACCCCCTCCCTAGTAAAATTAACGATCATATTGCATAGATATTCATCTGCTCTTCTTAGTTAAATGGGAGTGACTAGTCTTGCAAAGAATACTGATACAAACTGCACTAATCACTAATCTGTATGAAGATTTCAAAGCCAAACTCTGCAGGTTGAAAGGAAAATACACAATGTCACCAAACCCATTTCCATTTTGTGTTTTGTAGCCACCACCGCTCTTCCGATCACTCCAACATTTAGTTGATGAGTTGGCCGGGACTCAAACCAGTCGGTCTTGAAAATAATATCTTATCAATTTCTTTTGTTTCGATCAATTGACGCATTCTACATAAACCAAATAAGCTGCCAGAAAACTTGCAACCCACAAACTGTGTCCTGATGAAACCTCGCAACCTTCCCATCCGCTGGTTTTGTTATCACGACAAAAATAATGTAACGAAACCTCGCATCCCACAGCGGGGCCATGTAAGTTATATAAAAGTGATTTCTTACTAGTAATCAAGTTTCAAAGGTGTTTTCTTATATCTCTAGCAAGTTTGGTTTGGGCAGACCTTCTTGCTCAATAGTAAATCAGTTTTTTGTCTCTCCTGTAAAATTTTCCTTTCTGGGATTACGAGGTTTTCATCACTCCACCAACGATATTTTCACCCTTCCCATGCAATAGATAATTTTCTATGAATTTTTTAAACTGCCATGTGGCGAAAATTCAAATTTCCCCATTTTTTTCATACTAAAAACCAATTTTTCTCCAAAAGGGGTATTACACGTTCAGTCCAATGGGACCAGTTTCATCTGTAGTCAGCCTGCAGTCAGCCTCCAGTACGCCGTTCAGCTGAAGTAAGCTATTACACGTAATGATCAAACTGACAGGAAACTGAAGGCGACCCGGATCAGACAAACACCTACAGGTTGAAATCCAGACATGTGCGCCCAGAGCCATGATGGATGATAAAGTGATTGACGACATTTTAGCAGCTTTTGTTATTTGTGAAGAATAAGGGACAAAGAAAATGTCGTTTATGGTCGAAAGATTGTTGGCTTTTTTTTTAAGAGAAATGTGTATCAATATATATGCATTTCCTCAGGATTTTGATAACTTTCTGTGGATGGACCAAGAGACACATGTACGGTGCACACCTGATATATCGACATGTAAGGGCCCTGACAGTTTGTGTCGTTATAAGAGAAAGTTGATATAAGAGAAACCTCTTGAAGATAGTGTTCTTTCCTTGCAGAGGTGGGTTATTGCAATAATAGCAAGTATCAGTGTTGCATTTTGACGTAAGGGGAAGCTGCTATGCCCCTATCGAAGTACTGATAGTTATTGCCCTTGATCAGAAAAAAAAAAAAATCAATTAAAAAAAAGCACCAGTCCTTTTTTTTTTTTTTTTTTAACTTTTTGTTATGATTTTAGCCGATTAAAAGGACATCTTGCGAGAATGCAGATGGTAGGGATTATACTAATACAAGTGTAAGTGATTTCTAACAGTCATATGAAACACAAGACCAACTCACTGCACCAATCAGACTAGATCTACACAGTGCGTGGGTGGATAGGTAAATGCATCACATGTAGATACACACACATGCACGCACGCACGCACGCACACACACACACACACATACTCTCTCTCTCTCTCTCTCTCTCTCTCTCTCTTTATATATATATATATATATATATATATATAATATATATATATATCAGCAGGTGCCCAGTAAATGGCAAAACAAGTTATAGACATTAATGAGAGATCTTTAAAACGAGAACAAAGTTATGTTTATAGTTTGAAAGCCTAAACATCAAACTTTCTTCTGAGTATTTTCCTCATTAAAAATACGTTAACAATGTTTTTCTCAAATGACGCCGCGCGATTCGCTTCCTTACTTCTGGACTAATTATCATGAAATTTGGCAGAAATATAGACGAAAACAATATGTACAGTTTGTCAGGAAGGATTTTTTTTATCATTTTAAATTTTTGAAAGATTTGAGATTTTGAAATTCAAAGTTTCGCAAAAATCTGTGGCCTTTTTACATACCAAAAAACAAACAAACAAAAACAAAAAAGAAATAAAGGAAAAAAAAAACACTTTATCATAAATCTGGATTGACAAAATTTAGACATTAATTGGAAAGATGTGTCCGCAAAATTTTAAGTAAGCCGGTTTGAAAAAAAAAAACAAACAAACAAAAGAGAAAGAAAAAAAAACACTTTATCATAGATATAGATATAGATATATTTATAGATATAACATAAATATTCGTTATATATACACAGACACTCTCTCTCTCTCTCCCTCTCCCTCTCCCCCTCTCCCCACTGCATCTCGTACCCAACCCCCTTCTCGTCCCACCACCACATTACAAACTTTCTTTGACTGAGCTCCTGTTTCTATGCCCCCTCCCCCACCCCGCCCCTTTCCTTTCTCTCCACTTGTCTCCTCTCTCAGCAAACTTATCTTACTTTGGGTGGGATTGGGGATTGAACAGAGGAAAAGGTGAGTTTGTGTGGGGGGGGAGGGAATTAATACGATATGTATCTTTCTATTCAGAAATGACTTTCCAGAAAATTATAATTTACTGCACAAACTATAGTATCTTCAACTTGTTTATTTCTTTATTATCAATTTATTATTATTTTATTCATTCGATGACGAGGACGATTTTTTTTCTTATTTCTGTTACTTCGATTCATTCTTCCGTTCTTTTACTTTCTTTCTTTCTCTCTTTCTTTCTTTCTCTCTTTCTTTCTTTCTTTCTTTCTTTCTTTCTTTCTTCCTTTCTTTCTTTCTTTCGTTTTTTCTTCCTTTGTTTTTTTAATAGCAATATTTATTTGTGTTAAAAATATTTAATATTTATTGATTTATTTTCAGCCCATTTACTAATTTTATATTTAGTTTTGTCATGGATATTTATTAAGGTTTTCTTTTTTTTTTTTTTCATGTAATATTCATTCTTATCTTAATGTAAAAGAATTGAATAATTCCCACTTATATTCATGTTTAAACAATGGCTTGATCAGTCTTCTCTCTCACCCCCCCCCCTCCAAAGTTCCATAGTTTGTTGTAATCATCGGTATTATTTCAGTCTTTCCACATTCCTGCCCAAACTCACAAGGCTGACGCATTAAAACGTTAAGAGAGTTCAAAAGTTATATCTACACACATTGGATGCTTATTTTCATTCGTGAAAATCTAAAAAATTTCCAGATATATAATTGAAATTAGGAGTTCCTGACTGTTGACTTTGAGACTTCTCCTGGAACGACGCAAAAACAATACCACAAAGTTGTTGACACTAAGCCCTTAAGAAAGTATCCCCACCCATGTCTTCATGCAGTTCTAGTCAGTTGACTTAAACAATAGCCCTCTGATTACAAATATACTGTCAGTAGCATCATCTAAAATTCTGACATCTTAGATGTGTCCCGTATCAAAGACATGCAAGACAATAACCAAAGGTACCTGCACCACTACCACAGCTGTCATCCAAGGGGCGTCGCTTTAAGACGGTAGGTAAACGGGCGAAACAAAAGAAGGACAGTCCCCTCAGCGAAAAATAGACTCGCTTATTGCCTCAAAATTCAATGGATATGCCAGTAAAAACATCGGCCTTGGCAGGCTTTGATTGAGAACTTCAAAAATACCGATATTGTTGTAAAACTTTAAAATTAGACATGCCATGTTCCTTGATCCTTGGCAGCCGCTTTGATTTTGAAATGAAATCTGACTGGTCATATTTTGAAATCTATTGAAATATGATTGGTTATGGCCGCGTGTCCGAGTCTCTGGGATAGGGTTTTCTATACCGGGTCAGCTGAGTTTCTTCAGTTTGCAGTTTTGACTGTGGTCGGAATCAGACTTCATCTACACGTTCTCACTGTTATCATCATACATTCCATTATTACTTGGACATCCAACTTGCGGATCTTCATATTTTGTAACTGAGTCTTCAGTCATCTTTGGAGTTAACAACACTAAATTTTCCAGCTCTTACATGAGCCTCTGAGTTTTCCACATCGAACTCCGATTTGAGGAATTAGTCTCTACTATACTGAAGTATCACTGCCGTTTAAGAAGCACTTCAAATCACAGTGTGCTGTTTTTGGATCATCCAACAATCTTTCGTCAAAATGGCATCATGTCTTGAAGAACAACGCACTGAAAGCTTTGTCGCGATGGAGATGATGCAGAAAGACTTTCTGGAGAGTTGGCATTACCAAGAGAAAATGTATCTAGGACGTGGAAGTTATGGCGAGGTTGTTTTGGCTGTCTCTAAGAACACTGAGGATTACCCGATAGCTGTGAAGAAGATGGCTATTTATAAGCCTGGAGATAGTCTTCTGGATATTGGAGACCGCAGCAGAAAGATGGAACAAATGTTCCGGGAGGAAGTTGAAATCATGCAACGGTTACAGCATCCAAACATCATGCCGATTATTTACTCATTCCAGTGTCCCACCTATTTCGGTATCATAATGCCGTATTCAGCCAGAGGAGACCTGTTTGGCCATTTGCCTCAGATTACAATGTGGGAAATGCAGAGATTCTCTAGACAAGTAAGTGATCTTGAAATAGTTTTGCTACGAAATTCTAGTCTCTAACATTTTGCTGACAGTATTGATTTTTATCTGGTCGTAATTAATTTTTAATGTCTTTGGTCTTTGCCGTTTTTGGTTACTATTTTTTTTTTTTTTTTAGGTACTTTTCTTTGATCTCCACTAAACAAGTCAATAAAGTTTGAAAATAAAAATTCCATGGCTTTAAATTTTACGTGCATTTCTCAAACTGTTATTTGCAGATGATTATTGTTCGTTCTCGCTGTTTGAAATGTTTATGGTTTATAACTGTTTCTAACCTCTCCCATCTGTGACTACTAACACTCACAAATATGTCTGCTGTCTCCGTCCTTTGACTGCAACCTTTGACCCGTTTTCTCCGTCTGTCCCCGATTTCTTTCGTAACTATTTCTATCTGTTGACTTCTCTACTTTTGCTCATTCTGGCAATGTCTGTTATACATAATATCTAAGCTATTGCTGTGTTCATATACTTACGGACTTTAAAAACGCAACACTTGAAAATGATTCTTCTGACGGACTTTAAAAACGCAACACTTGAAAATGATTCTACTGACGGACATTAAAAACGCAACACTTGAAAATGATTCTACTGACGGACTTTAAAAACGAAACACTTGATAATATATACAATCATTCTCGAGTGTTGAGTTTTTAAAGTTCGTCAGTAGGATCGTTTTTAAGTGTTGCGTTTTTAAAGTCCGTCAGTTTATATTGATGGCTATGAGATTGTAATTTGCTGACATTCCTTTCAAACTCACACTATTCCCTATACCTTATGCCCTCCTAATACTCTCAACACTTCTGTGCGATCTATCTCGGTCTACTTTACTTTCTATATTATTTAACGCACACTATAGATATATTCTCTGTGAATTTCTCTGTGTAGATTTTAACACTATCCCTTCTGTGGAGACCCCTAGAATCTTCTTTCACAATATTCATTTCGAAAGACGTGAGCACTTAATCATTATTGTTGCAGTAGAAAGAAGAAAATATAGGCATCTAAAGAAGCACAAAATATTACTCGCTACTTTGTGAGTTCAATACTGGTCTCTGGAAATTTACTATTCCGCTGTCACCATCTTAATAATTGTGTTTGAACTATCTCCGTCTTTGACAGTTTGGTCTCATAAAATGAAATAGTGAATGCGAAATGTATTTAGGTTCTAATTTGACAGACTTTAAATCGAGAAAAGGTCGAGAGACATTTGATAGTCCACTATTGTTATTTTAACTGAGAATCTTTCATGTTGTTTTCTGAAAACAAGCTAAAACTTACTTAACCCTTTTTACGCTTCAGAACCATATGTATCTGAAAAGAATATGAGCTCTGAATGACTAATGTGCCAATAGAAAGACGATTTTAGAGACTTTAAAATGTATGCTAACTCCCTCGTTTTATGTTTCTCCAGCTGACGGAAGCGCTGATCTACATGCACGACAAGTGTATATACCATTCAGACATAAAACCAAGCAATGTCCTCTTGTTCGGAGACAACGCTGTCCTGTCGGATTTCGGTTTCTCTGGAATGGTGCCAGCCCGGACATCCAAGGTCTTGATAACCCGTGGCACCAGCCAGTTCCGGGCACCAGAGAGCTTCCTGGGAATGCCAGTGGATCCTTTTAAGGTCAGTCCTAGAACTTTATCCCAATATCAGTTTGCATCTTGTCTTCTTTGTGACTTTTCCATTTATATAAGGCTTCAGTTGTTAAAACTTTTCATGTGCTACCCCTGATTTCAGTTGCTTCCTGTGTGCCCAGATAACAGTGTTAATCATGGGTACTGAGAAGGAAAAAAAAAAAAACCAAACTGCATTTTAAAAAAGATGTTTTTAAGTTGAAAGGAGGGTTTAAAATTTTTGAAAAATCAAACAAAGCGAAGACGTTTTTATTTCGTTGCTGATGTTTTTTAAAAAGAATGTTATTATTATTGTTATTATTATTATTACTTTTAAAGAATCATTTACGACATAATTATGATGTTTCAAATAAGATATTTCAATATCAGACACATGATCGAGAGAATTCGGCTGATAACTAGTTTGTGTATAGTTCTGAGTATGACAGACAGTTTGTGACCCGAAGGAAGTGATCACATAAACAATAGTGTTCTTTTTTTTTTTTTTAGCACGGTTGTGGACAGCTGAGATAAGCAGCACTATATGAGGTTGAGAAACTTACAAAAACCACAACCATAACACAATCAATGATGTGTCTTCAAAAATATTCACACCATAAACAAATTCACGTGTAAGCCAGTCTCCTCGGATCATGTGACCGATCTCAAAATACCTCATTTAGAGAGCAAGAGATACGTGTACTTTTCTCCTTACCGCTTATAGATTTAATGCTCTCTATGTTAGAGAAAGGGAGTAGATACAAATGTCGATCATTGAGTCTCCGCCCTCCAATGTTAGCCCCGCCCTCTAGCGATCGACCAACAATGACAAAAACAGTAACAAAATAAATGTGTTGTATCTGTTTACAACCAATATTCCTGCGCTGTACACCACAAACTTTATTGCATTAGGACCCAACTAAGGGCCGAGGATCAGCTTTGTTGTTATGATTTACATTTTAAGTATGTTCTCTCTCGAATTAGCCTAATGAATATGTTCGGGTTGATCTAATAGAAATTTGAAAGATGTCTATTTCAAAGTCACATAAATATTTAAATAGCAATGCTATCGCTACTAACTTTTAGAGAGATGACAAGCTTAAGTTGTTCAAACAAATACAGAGATAGTTTATTAAATAAACATATACAATTAACGTAACGTATGTGATATTCTACTTCATGTTTTGACCATTGACGGACTGACTAGGACCGACTACCCCCACCCCCCTCCCCCCCCCCAAAAAAAAACAACAACAACAACAAAAAAAAACAAAAAAAACTTGAAAAATAATAATAAAGAGATAAATAAATGGACAAATTAACATGTATGCATAAAAAATAAACAAGACAATATATAAATGATTAGATAAATAAATAAAAAAATAATAATTACATAAATAATAAATAAATGAAGAATGATAAATAAATGAAGAATGATAAATAAATGAATAAATAAGAAACGCATAGGAAATAATCGACATTTAAATAAACAATGATAGATAAATTGATAAATATGCTGACGGACTTTAAAACCGCAACATTTGAAAATGATTCTACTGACGGATTTTCAAAGCACAACACTTGATGTATAGAATTATTTTTCAAGTGTTGCGTTTTTCAAGTCCGTCAGTATATATTAATTTGAGTAATGGCTTCCTTCTGTCCTTTCTTCTCTGTTTTCTTCACTTCTTTCTTTCTCTCTATCTTTCTTCCCTTCTCCTTCAATATCATCCAGCTGAACTATGAGACTTTTGATATTAAGTTACTTTTTGTTAACTCCCAATAACCTAATCTACAACATCGACCCTATTTCCGTACAGGCGGACATTTACTCTCTCGGCCTGACTATATGGTGCATTGTGACCAAAGGCAAAGACAACTCACTGAAGAATTTCAGAGCTGAGATCATCAACGCTAAAAACAACACCTTCATGCCATCGGGCTACTGGTGAGTTCGATTATAATTACCACTTTAATCTCATGGCTTTTTTATGGGCTCAGCTCGTCAAATACCGGCAGGCTGTGTCACAAAATAGACTGCAGGATTAGGAAAGGACTGGCAATCTAATTAATTTCTACCCGCTATCAACGGGAAATGTACAGCCCTTCAAAGATCTGCTTGGGCTTTAGGAGCCATAACAGCAGAGTTAAAAATTTATAAATACTAATAAGGATAATCGAAATAGTAAACAACATACAATATAACATTGTAATGATGGTATAAATAACTTTAAAAAATGTTCACACGTACATACACACACATACAAATGGATACGCACACACACACGCATGCACGCACACACACACACACACACACACACACCTCGGATTTAAAAGTTTCTCTTTAAACTACAGAACAGTTTCAATAAGTGAAGAAGAAGAAAGTTCTTCATTTTATAATCCATCTGTAGGAATAATCTTTTAGTCATTGGCAAGTGTTCTTTTCACCCTCCATTTTATCTGGATAAACACAGAGATATTATTGACCTTCTTTCCAATCTACTGTTGTAATACGTCACTCAGTACTTATACTACAATTACTTTATTTTTTCTTCAATAACTGTGTTAATGCATGAGGTTATAAAATGTTTGTGTAAGCTGATATTGACATTGGTATATTATGTCATGTTATTCCACTTGTTCTGCATTAATACTATCCTTTTGCATCCACACAAAATTACCCACACGCACACACACACACACACACACACACACACACACACACACACACACACACACACACACACACACACACACACACACACGCACGCGCACGCGCACGCGCACACACACACACAATACTCTCCTCTCCTTCGTGTCCCGGATCCCATCAACCACATCACAGTAATTCAAACAACAGTCTCAAATAGAAAATTGCTTTTATTGTAATAAAACAAACGATACATATGTCAAAGTCATAAATTGATGAACTACTTTCTTAAATGTTTATTTGAATTTTTGCTTCCTTCAGGTACATCATATTACGTATGACATATCTGTGGCCATATCGGAGACCTTCTCTTGAAAGAATCCTGTGTGAAATGAAGAACAACCATCTCGTCTCCACACCGTTTCCTCCCTCCTTTTACCCATATTTCAAACCTGCTGTTGAGAAAAATCTTTGGAACTGAAGTACGACTATCAGATCTCATGGGCCGTTACCTAGGTCTGTCGCTATATCTGAAACTCTTCCTTGTCCAGAAATCCTACTAGAACCACCAGCTGGTCTCTATATACAGGCTGCAGATGGTCATTGCCAGATCTAGAATCCACTTTCAGAGAACATCTACTGAAATTGACCAATCATCACATCTTGCAGATCTCGTAACGGATTACTTAACTCTGTTACTACATGGGAAATCTACTTACAATGGAGTTCACCAAAACTATTGAAGTATCATTATGATCTCCTCTGTTCTTCACACCAGCTAATACATCTACAACCAACTTTCCAATAAATCCTAGCAGAATAATTTGAGAACAACTATCTGTTTTTCACAGCCTGATGATAAACGCTGAAAGCTCTTTCTGAAGGAATTGTAATAGAAGAGTGCAGAACTATTTATTAGTATCTCACATTCTTTGATTACTCACATTACGCCCAAACTTCGTCATCTCCAGTCTCCCTGTGAGTGCTCAAGGAGGAAAGAAAATAACGGCCTGTAGAGCTATAATGTTATCACATCATGTACAGGAATGTACCGTTGGAAGGCTAAGCGCTCACTATATACCATGAACGTCCTAATGGTAGAACAATATAGGCCTACTCTACTATCTTGGTGTTCCACAGACCTGTCTTCCATATGGATCACCTCTGTTCATTAACTGTTTCACGCCACACAACCTATAGCATGTCTTTGATCCATAGGTTGTAACCTCTGACGTTTTGATAGGAAACTATCCAAATCGGTGCTATGACCGTACTGCTACTCCAACCATAGAATGCAACAGAAATTTCAACTATTTATTTTCTCCATTTTGTGTATAATTCTACTATTGCCGGTGATTTTTGTTCAGTTATTCAAAAGGTGATCTTCTGTATCACTCTTCAGACTTTGTGCCGTCCCTAACCAAAAGCAACCACATAAACTATTAAGCTTTGAACGATCCCTAATAATCAAAAGGTATCATCGGTTCTAAAGTTACTAAAGTTCTTCCACTGTATATTTTGAAACAATGTTCCCTTTATAATATATGTTGTAAATAAATACGTCAGATTACTCAGATCGGCCCTTAATAAATGATTCATATTCGTTTGATAAATTATTCTCTCTTGATTTGTGTAAAATAAACCAGAGAGTCACACAATCCATATTGAAATATGTCATTACAATAACTTTTATTGATTTGAAGAAAAATAAAATAAAATTTAAAAAAAAAAGGTCTTTACTTTATACATATGTATATATAAATGATATAATTCAGAAACCTGTACAGTTCATATGAATAGTGAAAATAAATAATTCGTGAATAACTGGCTTGGATTTAATGTTACATGACATGACTATATTGAGAATGGAATGGAAAATGCATTACCGTATATATACTATTAAACTCACTTTCCTATGTACATTCAAACATTATTATTTATTAACTTAATAAAGGAAACTCAACTTGAATAAGATATTCTATGTGTGACTTGTAAACAACAGTCTTCGTGTCCGGACATTATTGGGGATATCCTCTATAGATATTATGTCAAAGAAATGATCTGAAGATTCATGAACAGAATAAATAGCAATTCACATATATGTAAATCCAGAGTGCTCATTAACCATTCGACAGTAAATGATTACGGTATATTATAACAGTAAATGTTCACCTATCTTTTCCCCCGCATTCTCAATTCTTATATTTGTTATCAGTTGCCCTATGTTTTGGGTAGCTGGCTTTTTGACGATGGTAAAAACTGAGATCATATTCGGTTAAATATAAACACATGTAGATTGAATATATTAAAAAAAAAAAAGAAATTGCTATTTTACGTCAGTTGTGCCGCTTTCCTACGGTCTGTGATAAGTATTCCAATCTGAATAGATTTTATTATTATTATTATTATTATTTAGATTTGAAACTTATTAAACTGAGGTAATGCGTTATAATTATTAAACTGCAGAAGTTGTATAGAAGAAACCAATATGAGTTGTCTATATTGATATGGTTTTCATGTTTAAATAAATTTATATTTATATCACAATAATGATCATGGTACTTTGTATTACTGTGAAAATTCATTCAGATGTCGATTTAGTTTCCTTGCTTGTGTTACGATATATTATGACCGAGTATGTTCTAAATAAAAGCTATGATATTGTTGATATCTTTACAAAAATACAGAATGTTGTGTTGTAAGTTCAAAAATTGTTTAGGCAGATTCTCCTCTCTCGTTCACAGTTTTGTTGTTGTTGTTGTTGTTGTTTTTGTTGTTGTTATTTTTATTGTTGTTGCCATCGCTGTTGTTATTTGTGACGATTAATGATAGATCTATCTTTCGTTAGTTTTTGTTATGATTAATGATCTTTTTCTTTAATTTGTTTCTTCCTTAAAGTCTTTTCTTTTCTATAATCCCGTGTCTATGTTATTGGTCGACTGTTTCGTTCATGTGCCTATATCTGAATTACAAGATTTTTTTCTTTCTTTGTTCCTTTCTTTCTTTTTTTCTATCTTTCTTTCTTTCGTTTTAATTTTTTTTTCTTTCTTTCAGTCTTTCTTTCAATCTTTCTTTCTTCTTTCTTTTTTTCTTAGTTTCTTTGTTTCAATTTTGGATTTTCTTTCATTCGGATATTATTTGTCTGTTTTTGTCAATGTATTTTGTCTTGTTTGAGCGACAGTGGACTACTACCCACCATCAGCAGGATAAACGCAATAACGGCAACATCAAAAAACAGTACAAAATGTGTCTCTATACAGACAATGTCGACAGTCCTTACAAATCACATGTGCATGCTTCACATTGTAATGTCTCAGTGCCTTTAAACAATATCAGATACCGAACACCCCAAAATGATTTGACAATTTCTAAAAGCAAAACAATAATAAGAACAGCAACAGTAAATGAAAAGAACACGAAAAACAACAGCAATTTAAAAAAAAAAAAACACACACACACACACAAAGCAGAAAAAAAAAACCCAGACAAAAACCTGAACAAAAATGAACATTAAAAAAGAAAAGAAGGAGAAAAAACATTACAAGAAAAATTTAACACAGTTATTATCATGCATGTGTATTAAACATAGCAATCTATTTGCATATACAACAAAAGTTAAGACACGAAACAAGAAAGCAAAACACAAATGAAATAAACAAAATCATAACAAAGAGTGAAGGAAATAATATACATAAGAAACGAAACAGTCGTGAAGAATGATCCCCCCTAGCACAGCCAATCAATGACAAGAGAAATGATTTTAGCCCCGCCTCCCAGTTTACTATCAGCATTATCCGCAGCTCCTCTTCGAAAACAGCAGCAAGATTTGCTTCTCTGTCACACTATAGTCCAATATATCTCGTGAGTGGAAATTTCTCCAATTCTTTCTGGACGTTTACAAGATCTCAATAACATTTCTTTTCTGGAAAACAAGGGGACACAATGTTTTAACCATATAGGCCTAGAGTGAAAATGCTTATCACTCGCACGTTCAGCTGCGATTAACTCTTGCTTGTGAAGAGACTCCACGATGAATTTGTACCATATTAAAGCTTAAATGGTCTTCTATCACATGCAGTTTGAATGATTACGAGCTCGTGGCATCCAATATTTAGTTTTTGTGAGTGTGTGTGTGTGGGGGGGAAGGGGGGCCTTGCTCTTGTTATTTTTAAGACAGTTACTTCAAGAAAAACTTCTTCTTTACCAAGAATGTAAATTTATCACTCTCACATCCTGAAGGTTTATTTTTATTTTTTATTTTGTGTGTGTGTGTGTGTTTTCTTCTAATTATCATTATTAAAGATGGACTATTTTAACCTTTTTCATCGAATTTAGCATGTTCAAAAGTGAAAAAAAAAAAAAAAAAATCTATTTCATGGCAATACCCCCATCTTGGATTTTGAGCATCTCTAAAAAATCTGTCTTAAAATTTGTTTTGTTCCCGTCAACTTTCAACGGAACTTGATGGAACTTATTGTTATATGACATAATATCTACAAAAAACAAACAAACAAAAAATAAATAAATAAATAAATAAATAAAAATAAAAATAAAAAATACATATTATTTTCAGCTCCTCATTAAAAAAAAAAAAAAAGCCACGTAGTAAGGTTTTAAACTTCACCTTTTTTTTTCTCACTGTAAATACTTGTCTTTTCTATTAAAAATTTTCTCTAAAACTTACAAACAGAATGAACCACGATTTGTGAATATGATGTAAGCCAAAGTTTGGTTACCTTCCGCTCAGAAATAAAGAGATAACAAAAGAATAATAATAACAATAATTTTGAAAAAAGAGGCATTTAAATTTTTTCGGGGAAAGATTGCCATGGACAGTTTTCTGCTCGGCTTTTATTCTTAAAACAGCTCTTTTTCAGAAACTAGTCCTCTCTGGAGGACGCAGTGGCTCAGTCGGTATGGCGTCTGCTCATGGAGCTGTCGGGATCGACTCGCGGATTCTGCATCGGGGGATGACAGGAAACGAAGATCGAAAACCCGCATTTTTTCAGTGACTCAATGGTCCCCTGGCTTTGTCTGGGTAGAGAAGCCCGACGTCTAGCCTTCTCGGATAAGGGCCAATATATTTCGGAGATCCCATGTGTACGTTACGCACGTTAAAGAACCCTTGGCAGTTGAAAATCGATAAAACAGTAGGCCTGAGTGCAGCTGTGGGGGCAAAATTTCCAAATTCCAAATTTCTATCCACAAAATTTCTCAGCAAAAATTGGCAACTTCTAAAAGGCGAGATAATCCTTTCTCTTAGGATTGAAAGACTTAAGAAAAACAACTAGTCCTCTCTTCATGTCTTCTGGGCCTTTTATTGCTTTATCTCCTGGCTTTCTGGGCATATTTTTTTCTCCAATTTGCTCCCTATCCCCCATCTTTATAACGGCCCCCTTAGAACCACTTTACAGTTCTTGAGAACCCATTAGTGGTCTCAATACTATCATATTTTTCTGTCAAAACTAAGAGTGTCTTGACCTTTACTACGGTATACAGTCCTCAACTGAGCTCTAAAGCACTGAAATAATAATAATAATAATAACAATTACTATTTATAGGACTTGGAAATTCATTCAGAGCACGTGGTGAAAGTTGACACTGATAATCTGCTTGATCAGCATTTTGTTTGTTTGTTTGTTTCGCCTCCGAGCGGCCATCCAGTGTCCATCCCTGGCACTAGGGCTAATGATGTTGTTAGAAGAGGTCATAAACACGTGTTTTGTGACTCTTTCACTGCAGGCAGCAGCTAGAAGGAGCAAATTCTAATTGACAGTCCGTTAAATGACCACTATTCAAGCGGGTTAGAGTGGACATATCCACTTTTTCATAATTTATCACAATATACACAAATCGCATTTTTTTTTTAAACTAAAAAAAAAAAAAATAATAATAATAATAATATTAAGATTTAGGACCCCCTCCTTCCATCCTTCCTCCTTAACTGATAATTTGATTGGATGATTTGGAATCACTATAAGAACAGTGCAATGACCTTAAACTTTTAAAGTTATGAAATAATACTAAAAATGAATAAAGGGAAAGAAAACAGAGAGAAAAAGAAAAGAAAACAAAAGAAAAATAGAAAATAACAGAAGTGACAAGAACAAACAAAAACAGAAGATATCATTGAATTATGTAGAAAAACCTAAATATGAGATTGTCTAAAAAAAGGAAAAGAAAACTGTCTTTGGTGCTTTTGGCAGACAGACAAAAATAGATAATAGACAAACAGACACTCACACAAACAGGCTGAAAAAGAGCTATAAGAAGACAGAGGAAGGTAGGGATGGATGGATGGATGGATGGATGGATGGATGGATGGGTGAATGGATGGATGGATGATGGATGGTTGAATGGATGGATCGATGGATGAATGGGTATTTAGATAAGTGGAGGGAGGGACCGATGGGCGGATGGAGCGATAGATAAAATAGGAGCAAGAAAAATATGGATGGATAGATTAATTGTGGATTGATGGATGGATGGATGGATGAATGGGTCGATTGATGGATGGATGTATGGATGGATCGATGGATCGATGGATGGTTGATGGATCGATTTATGGAAGGATGAATGGATGGATGGATGGACGGATGGATGGATGGATGGATGGATGGATGGACGGACGGATGGATGGATGAATGGATGGATGAATGGATGGATGGATGGATGGATAGATCGATGAATCGATGGATGGATGGGTATTTAGATCAGAGGAGAGAGGGACCTGAGTGGACGGAGCGATAGATAAAAAAAGGAGTAAGAAAAACATGACAGGTGGAAATAACGGTGAGACATAAGATAGAAATCAAAAGAAGACATAAAATGATGAGAGAGGGAGAGACAAGATCAGAGACATGTTCATACTCCGTGAGTGAGAAAACCAGATAGATGAGTTTCACAGAACGTAGTTATCTCTACCGGATAAATCGGCCTCAGGCTGCACAGTGCAGTGTCGAATCGTCGAAGAAGTACAAACGAGGACAAAGTCCTAACCTGCATGAACGGACACAGTCAATGATGTCATTACTTCCGGCTGTGGAACTTTGCCTACATCTCGGTCAAGATCACAGGTCATGTGCCGGGCACCCAAGAGGAGACGGAGACAGAATGTAAGTGTGTATATGGAGAGGGTTATGGTGGTGGTGGTGGTGGTGTAGGGGGGGGGGAGGTGATGAGCATTTTCTTGTACATGCAGTTTGACAAAATACAGATTTCATGAAAACTTGTTTCGAGAAGATGGAGATTAAAAACTGCGTTACCCACCCTCCCCTCCTTTTTTTTTTTCAGACAGAGTGAATGCGTGACCCCTACTCAAGAATCGGAAATCCACCCGACCTCTTGCTTTCAGCAGGTTGATTTACATTTTATTTTCTTTGATACAGAGGGAAAAAATGTGGCAAAAAACTTATTCCAGAATCTTTTAATTGTTCATAAGCAACCCAAATCATTTTCTCGCTGAAGCAAAAACAAACAAATATGTAAAAGCACAAAAATTGCTACTGATGAGATGAAATTAAGTTCATTTCAACCCACCTCTAGCAAAGGCTAGGTGACCCCTTCCCTCCCCCTCCACCGGCTAAGGTGTGGCGACCCCCTACGAGGCCGTGACCCACCAATTGGATACTCTTGTCCTAGACTGGCTAGAGAATGCTGTCCTGTTGAAGAGCCAAGTTGGTTCCAAAAGTTGGCAAAATGATATCAACATCTATGTCCCTTTCTATATTGTTATTATGCTTTTATAAAATTTATTTTTGATTAATTGTCGGTTAGACAGTCGTCTTATATTTTATAAAATGAGGCAAAAAATCGTTATTTTGTTTCTGTTGGCTTTTTCAAGAAGTTGTTACTGTGGGAAACTTATAGTTGGACTGCGTGTGGAAATAAATAGATTGTCTCATACATTTTTAAGATAATATATTTTTTATTAGGCCTACTATGATGATGCTGATTTCAATTTTTTTTTTTTTTGCCCCAGTCTGCACGTGCGTAGAAGTGATGCTTATCTTATTATAACAAATTAAAGTAGATGCATTAAGCATGCTTTATTTATATAACTTATTCTCTTACATGTCGTCGCCCTAGAATTAAATTGGCCTAACTACAATAGTTTTATGTTGCAGATAGGACAATTGAATTCTGGTTTGACAATATTTTGTCCTTAGTTGTAGCCACTCTCTCCTATCCCCCTACCCAAATTCCACCCCAGCCCTACCCTTCGATAACCGCACATCGCCTTTCAAAATTACAAAAGCTTTGACTTAGCTGTTTCCTGACAACCCCACCCCTCCCCCCACAGACACTCCCCCGTCCGCCCTCCGACAAACACACGATTAGTACACGTACTATCACAGTGAGAGACATTCGAGCCGGTCCACTCCCCACTGCACCCTGACACCCAGCCCCCTTCTCATCCCACAACATTACAAAGTTTCTGTGACTGAGCTCCTGTTTCTATGCTCTCCTAAGAGCCTCCCATCCCCCCCCCCCAACCCGATTTCTCTCCACCCGTCTCAGCAAACTTATCTTACTTTTTGATGGATGGGGGGGGGGGGGGGGGATAAAAGAAGAGGAGTTGGGGGGGGGGGGGTGAGGGAATGCAACATGTACCTCTGTATCCAGGAATAACTTTGGAAGAATTGTAATTTATTGCACAAACTGTAGTATCTTGAATTATTTATTTATTTTTTATTTATTTATCTATTATCTTTTCATTGTTTTCTCATTCTTTTATTTCTTATTTCACTTTTCTTCATTTCTTTTCTTTCTTCCTTTCTTTCTTCCCTTCTTTGTGGATGTACCCTTCGATTATGATGAACAATATTTAAGATTTCTTGATTTATTTGTTGCGTATTTATTGATTTGATATTCATCAATAGTTTTGTCACCGATATTTATTTAAATAATTTTCATTTTTTTAAGTAACATGCTCTGTTTTTATTCATATAATATTCTATCGTGTCTAGACGTAAAACGATTAAATTATTTACACATTTCCTATTTTAAATCAATGGCTTAATACACCCCCCCCCCTCCCCCCGGGCTGACGCACTATCACGCGAAGATAGTGCTTGATTTCATTCTTGGGAAATCACTGAGATATGGAGTTCCTGGTTGTTTACTTTGAGACTTCTCATGGAACGACACAAAAACAATACCACAAAGTTGTTAAGCCTAAACCCATATGAAAACATCCCCACCCATGTCTTCATGCAGTTCTAGTCAGTTGGCTTAAACAATAGACCTCTGATTACAAATATACCGTCAGTAGCATCATTTAAAACTGACATCTTAGATGTGTCCCGTATCAAAGACATGCAAGACAATAGCCAAAAGTATATGCACCAGAACCAGAGCTGTCATCCCAGGGGCGTCGCTTTGAGACGGTAGGTAAACGGGTGGAACAAAAGACGGACAGTCCCCTCGGGGAACAATAGACTCGCTTATTGCCTGAAAATTCAAAGACATACCAGTAAAAACATCGGCCTTGGCAGGCATTGATTGAGAACTTCAAATATACCGATGTTGTTGTAAAACATTAAAATTAGACATGCCATATTCCTTGATCCTTGGCAGCCGCTTTGATTTTGATACAGAGTCTTAGTGGTCATATTTGAAATCTTTTGAAATATGATTGGTTATGGCCGCGAATCCACGTCTCTGGGATAGGGTTTTTATATACCGGGTCAGCTGAGTTTCTTCAGTTTGCAGTTTTGACTGTGGTCGGAATCAGACTTCATCTACACGTTCTCAC
>JBCAUA010314079.1:0-19290 GCA_038406235.1 Peronia verruculata | reverse complement strand
CAGGAACGGGATTTCCCGAGATTTAGGCAGAGTAGCTAAAAATAGGGCGCGAACTTCGGGGCACTGCATATAATTAAAAACCAACTAACTATATAAAAAGCTTGAGTTGATGCAGTACACAGACCAGTTGTATACAAGAGTTGGCTTCGGGCTTTATAACATCTTTCATCTGGGTGGCTTATTTTATGTCGCCACGCTACATGCATAATAAGTTCTTTGCTCCCACCTGCAGGCGGTGTAAGCCTGCCACCGGTGGGGTGTCTCATATGGAGTGCGGTCTTCGACATTCCAGGGGATACATCTGTTCTCTCTCTCTTGCTCCTGTCTTCTGTCCCGCTCTCTTTCCTCTCTTCTTCTTGACGTGCTAACGTATCTTACCATGTTTGACACAGTATAGCAGTAATCGTGCTGATGTGTCGTTAAACCCCAACTCAAACAAACAAATGCAAACAAACAACATAATGCGTATGCGCATCTCAGTAAGGTCTCTACTCAGAGCGCGACATCGCAATTTCAATCGCAATGTAAAGTTGATCTGTAATGAGCAAAATGTTGATGAGCTACCTATTCGCCCTGCGAGGTAGGCCTGCATTGTGTACATCGATATGAGATGCGGTAATATAAAAATTTGGCACGATGTATACCGTAAACAGATAAATCTCGCCTGAAGATTAATGATACTACGTTATCAGGGACATGCCCGAGTAGGAACTGTGGGCATAGTTATATAAGGCATCTTGCTTGCTCAAGGTCTCTGCCTTCACGAAGGTCATTTTCACAATCATACTGCAAGATTTTATAGTCAAGTGACGATTTATGTGGATCTTTTTGAAAGTCAAGAAGTGTGATTGATTACATTGCAGGATATGACTTCGGTTAAGCTTTAATGTATAGATGATAGACATCGATCGCACAGCTTCATTTGCAAAGGTATATTAACACTTTGACGACAGGGTGTCTTTTTTCTGAGGGTCAATGTCCTCCTTTTCCTCTCCCCTCCCCACAATAGAGCATTCCAATTCACTCACCCACTGTGTCGACAACCAAAAGCTGTCTATGTAAAGCAATAACTGAATTCTGTCTTATTGTTTTGTTTGTTTGTTTGTTTGGTTGATTGTGTTGGGGTTTAACGGCATCTCTACATATTGTGACAAACACAAAAAGGAGAATGGGTAGAATGGTGAAATAAAACAACCCACGTCACAGTGAAATTAAACTTCACTTTACAATAAAAGCCAAACAAACAAACAATAAAAACAACACACAGGCCTAACATACACAATAAACACACGTACACACGTACACACCACAATAAATACACACACGAAACAACAACATCAATAAACAAGCCTTGAAAGCTGATCGTTTCTGATACAGTCTAGTAAAGGGGGACAGGGAGGTGGGTGTATGCAGGACAGACAGAGCTTTGTTCCAGGGCTGGTCAAAGTTACACTTACGCCATTTACCACACAGGCTTACATTGTTACAGTAACCGCCTCTACTGACCCCGGTCAACAACTCTTGATCGATCAAGGATTCTGTTATTACTACATGTATATCACAAGGTCTTTAGATCGATATGCAAACTATTGCTTATGTTATCTCCTGAAGGCCAACTCATCAAATTCTAGAGCTCGATACATAACATTCATGGGTTTTCCCTCCAGCTGCACTTCTCTCACCTCCACCTCTGTTTCCTTCTCTTTCTTCCCTCGCTGTCCCCCATTTGCTTTTCATTCCACCCCTTCTTCCTTCTCTCTCTCCTCATTCTTTCCCCATTCGCCTTTCTTTCACCATCCTCCTCTCTTGCTCTTCCTTTCCCCTCCCTCCCTCACCTCTACTCTCTCACTCACCCTCGCTCTTTCCCTCTCTGTACTCTATTTCTCTCATCCTCCTTCTCCTCTCACTCACTCTTCCATTTCCTCTCTCTTTATCCCACTTTCTCTCGGTTTTACATTTTTTTAAACACCCCTTATGAAGTTAAACAAAGAGACAGCTAGAGATAGTCCCCCCACAATCTTTCTGTGTTTATGGACACGCATCATCCACTATTCTTTGTTCTTAATTTGACTAATTCTAAATCACTTGTATATACATGTAGTTTAGAACTAAAATACGTCTTCTTGATAACTGTGTACTTGTAACTTGACCACAGAATTAAACATCGACAAATCTGCCTGATGTCTGCAGTTTCAATCAGACTTTTAGTGATTCTGTTTCACGGTCAGTCAAAATGAGATGTATGTCGATTTTTTCCCCCTATGGGGTTTTTGGTATCAGGTGTAAGCTTATTTTATATCCTTTCAGGTGGAGAGAAACGTTTTCAGCTAGCCTTATTCTAGCCAGAGATATTGCACTTTAAAGAGATAAGGAGGGACCCCCAGCAATGACCGAAAGTCCAATAAAATCAAAATTAAATAAACGGTCGAACCTATAAATCTACATACCTACCTCACAAAAACCTGATGTCAATGAAGAAATATTTTATAAATTGACAGTACGGCCAATACTGTCTTGTAAAAATGAATGCACATTCCATTTTCTGCAATAAGAAAAATTAAATGGTTGATTCCCCCTCTAACACTCAAAGCCAGACTCCTCCATTCAAGCCAGCGACTTAGTCTCATGCGAGGCATTTATCAAATATCATTTGCAAAGATTCCATCTCTAAAAAGTTGGAATACTAAAACATATGCATGAGCAAAAGAAGAAAATAGAACTAAAATTGAAGCCATTAAAAACAAAAATAAGGACAAGATATAGTGATATATCTCCAGCAAAAATCACAAAGAAACACAATCATAAAAAAAAAAAAGAAAACCAATTTACCACACATATTTATGTATTCATTTATTTTGTACACACATTTGATTGAGGATTTTTAATACTTCCATGAATCAGAGGACTTCAGTGGAGAAAACATCCAGAACGATGTCTGATAGAAAGAGAGCATAACAAATTGTTTATAGCAAATGAACTGTGTTTGATACAGAATTCAGTTTTCACTACCTTTCTGTTTTTTTCCCCCTTTCTTTGAAATCTCTTTCCTGTACAACAAAATAAATGTCATTTTTATTTATTTATTTATTCATTTCAAGTTCTTCTTGGATTTTATCACAGATATTACAATCAGATGCTGGTAAAAAACAAGTGGTTAGGTCTGTTTTTTTTTTTCTTTCTTAAGTTGTATTGTTCATTTTTATTTAATATCCACTTCACATTTTCAGCATAATAGTTTTATTACTATTTGATGGCTAATTTTCACTGAAATGCAGCTGACAATTTACACATGTATTTTTGCATTTCAACATGCAAAAAATACACACACACAAAAAAAAGTAAATTCTGACCAAATTTCTACAAAAAAAAAAAAAAAAAATCAAATAGTGTCATCTTTTTTTACTACATTTTAACTCATTTGTCACCAAGAAAGAAATTGCCCAGCAATCTGCCCTACTCTGAGAGATAAACCAAACTCTGTTGAATAAAAGATCAATAAAAATAAATAAAAAGCTGTACAAGATATTTACAAAACAAATATATCAATTTCCTCCTCAGTTTTGGATGTAGTAAATTACTATGTCAGCCACTATCATTGTCCATTTTTCCAAATTTTGAGATGAAGAGTAGGAAGATTTCAGATGACCTTGATGAGATTCCAGAATCTATTTTATTTTGAAAGCAGAAGGAATTTTTTGAGCAAACACAGTACCTGGTATTCTTGACAGTACAACCAGAATTCTGCAGGGCTCAGAAAGATGATGATTTGATACAAGATGCAACACAATGAAATCAGGCTCTCGTTAAGTTTTGAGCACACGGAGTTATTGGTATCACTGTAAAGATTATTTATTTCACTTTCTGTGTGTGAAAAATTTTTTGTTCTACCTCAGGCAGAAGTTGGGATATTAGCAATCAAAAACATTGGGGGTGATTGGTTCCTGCAACTGAAGTTAGTGAGAAAATGGCCAATCACTTTTGATAATCCTTAATAATCTGTATTATATATATATCCACATGTCTTTTGACCACCTGGAGGGGGCTATCTCATGTCTTTAGAATCAGAAAATCTCTGTAAACAATGAAGGGCAGGAAATCTCATAAAAGTTTCAATTTCATGAGTCTAGTTATTAAAAATTATCTCATATCTTATTTGATCTGAGTTATCATCTTGGTTATCTGTCAAAGTTCATGATTTATATTTTAAAAACAAAAAAGAAGGCATACATTGAAATTTCTCTGATTGTTTTCTGTCCAAAAGAATTATCCGGCTAGGAAAAAGTGTCTGGCATGAATTTGTGGAAGGTTCCTGATGTGTTTCAGGGGTACATGAACGAATAAGTAATTGCTGCAGTGAAGTGTTTAGGCCGCTACATTCTGTATGGGAGGTAACACTACATGTCTGTTTGAACCAGGCCGTCCCGCTCCATTTTTAGAATCTGGTCTTGGGGCTGATGGAGGTCGAGGTTCTGGCAGTTGAGTGTTGGAGGCGGAGCGATAACCTTGCTCATCAATCAGGGTAAGGGGGTTAACTTTTTCTGTGGGCAGCAGCCCCTTGGAGTTAGTGTTTGTATTGACTTTATCTCCCCTGTTCCTCTGCAGTTCTGTCGCCGAGTCCAGGTCCGACAGATTGGTGCTGGAGCTGGCATCGCTGGAGGAAGAGTCTGGGGATGCTGGGGGGCCGCCCTCTCCTAGCCCCGCCCCTTGCTCATTCTTATTGGTTGGTGCTGAGTAAGCACGCTGTTCGTTGTTGTCCTCAAGCCCTAACTGGCCCTCTGCAGTTTGTGGTGCTGTTTTTGGATAGCTGATGGTGGATTGAAAACAGAGAAAAGAAAAAGAGAAATATTTACTACACTAGTGATAAATATTTCAGAGCAGGAACATTTAACAACACTGCCCATTTATTCAAAGTTGTTCTCATGTTATATTTCTCTTTTTCATCTACCACAGGTACATTGAGTATATATCTTATGTGTTACAGCATATGAATTATAACTATACAGTGGACCCTCAAGTGATGAACTTTATCTGTTCCAGGACTGTTTATACATGTATTCTAATTAGAGACAAATACACTGCATAACACTAAATTCAATAAAAATTCCATTGCACTGTTACTGTTCACACTTGTAATGATTGGGGGAAGGAGGAGATAAGGGAGGTTAGTGTTGGAAAGGGGAAATCCCTTTTCATTAAAATACTGGGAAACCCTCATTTGGGAGTTATTTTGCTTCTCTTCACCTTTTCAAGAGGTACCATTTCTAGCATAACACATCAACAAAAAGCACAGAATAACACACTATGCCAACACACATGTGTACTTGACAAAGTGCAACTGAACACTTGTTCCATGGGATTACAGTTAGTGGTGAGTTCATAAATCATTGTTCATAGGTCAAGGTAAAATCTGTTTGCAAAATTTGCTCATAAACCACTTTGTTAAAAAAACAAGCTGTTCATAATCCGAGGGCCCTTTGTATTTAGTGGCAGAAATAATGGCTTTAGTTGTTTGTAAGAATTTCATAAACTTGATAAAAAGAATTCAGCATTTTTACAAGACCAAAGACAATTTTCCTATTATTCTTATTTCAGTTGATTCAGTTCTTATATAGAAAATAATTCTGCTTGGACCAGACATCCAAGTCCCATCTCTCTGATTACGCCTCTGATAACATGTACTTTGAGCCCTGATATGCCCTCGTCATGTCACTAAATGCCAAGGACTACAAGAGACAGCTGCAAATAATGGCGATCTTTACAGTAAAGCAAATGACAGAAACTCTGGAGATATTTCAACTTCTCAAGGTAATTTAATGCTTTTGAAAGACTTCTCTGTCATGTTTCTTCTATTTCAAAGTCTATTATCCAACCCACTACTGTCACTGCCTGCTGTGACTTACTTGGTTAAAAGCTGCTCGTACAGAGGAGGAACATAGCCAGTGACCACCTCCTTGGCTGCACTGTGCCTTCTCTTGATGGACTCTTCCTCCTGTAACATAACAACAGCACTCAGGTATTATCCACAATGTTCTCCCTCAGATCCAATGATCAATTCATTCTACATGTCCCAATGAGCACCAAGAATATATTCATATGTGACAGAAAGAATGCAGATGGAACTCAGTTCATGCACATGAGTTCCGGCTGTGAGTTATAGTGATATCACAGGTGTCATATTTGTGAATACTCAATATGAGCAACAGGTGTGTTATGATATCTTCAGTAAAAATTTTGAAACAAAATTAATATAGTAATGAGAAGACAAAAATGCATGGATTACAACACAAAAATAGCCTCTATATTGTCTGATAGTTATGGCCTGCTTTGATTTTCAAAAGGATGTTGAAAAGAATTTTTACCAAAGTAATTAGCTTATTTGTTTTGTTTTGGTAATCAATAACTAGTTTTTAGAGAAATGAAAGTCATAAATCGGACAACAAGTGAGGTATTTCAATACCAGAAGTTCAAGTACATTATCCAGCATATGCTTGCAGACATTGTGAGGTAGTTGAGATAAGCAAGCCACTTACAACAATGCCTCTGCCTCCTGTTACCCCAGATCCCAGACGTGGACCGCGGGCCTGGGACATACTGTCAGGAATGCTAGGTTTGGACCAGGTTCTGGCTCCCATCTGATTGGATGAGGCACCGCCAGTGAATGCTGGGAAGGCCTCTGTGGCTTCACGTGTGTCGGTGATGGTGTACGGCTGGGCCGTGCTGACTGGAGTTGTTGTGCTGATGCCCAGATAATCCATGACTAATCTACGCAGTTGTTTGTAGGCCTCTGTGATGTCATCTGTAATGAAGGAGTAAAACTGAGACACTGTGCAAAAAGAGGTCAGAATTACAAAACCTAAGAGCCGTCGATTGCAAGTAGACAAGTACCACAATTAAAAAATGAGAGTTGAAATATGTTTCAAACAGGTCAAATACAAGGTTTAGATTTTTGTATAGAGATCTTCACTTCACTTCACTTATCCCTTGACTTCCGTAGATGTCATTGGGCCATCTGTGAAGATGTGTCCAGCACTTTCCTCCACCTTTCTCGATCTTTTACCACCTTCTGGGATTCTGCCAGACTCAGTCCTGCCATTTCTACGTTATCTTCCCACCTCTTTCTCTGTCTTCCCCATCTCTAGCCTCCTTTAACTGTACCTTGCAAGATTGTTTTTGCAAGACCTCTTGAATGAGAAACGTACCCGTACCATTTCAATTTTCATTTCTTCACAAAAGAGATCTATGTGTTGCAAAAATAAATAGGAACAAGATACTGAAACAGCTTACTTATGTTGACAGTTTATGTAACTGGCATTGTTACCCAAGCTGTTGGTTACAGTTACAAAGTTTCTTACCACTGCAGATCATCATGTCAAAGAAGCCTGGGTGGTCTTGGTTCTGTTTAACATACATGTCTGCCCTCTCCAGAGTCTTGGTCATTTGCTCCTCCGTGTAGATCCCCCTCTCACGTAGCCGTCTTTCGTGGTCCTCAGAATTCAGCGGCATGATAAGCACATAGCGAGGTTCAAAGTACGTGTTCTTCAAGGTCAGCACGCCCTGAGATTGAAGGGGAGATAAATGGCAAGGGGTCAATTCATTATCAAGCGCTGTCAATCCAAATTTTGTCAAAGCCAGATCTTTTCCCCTTAAAAAAAAATGCAAAACAAAAATAAGAACAAAGATACCATTCATTGCATAGTCTTTAATCGCATCATTTGTTTGCAATGAAAATGTACTAGAAGACTTTTGTTTTTCAAATGTATTTTCCTGTTAGTATAAGTGCTTTTGATTTATTCTAAGTAAATTTTTCTATTATTGGTAGATAATATTATGGTAAAGAGATCTGAACTTATCCAAGACTTGCAAACACTAAAGTCTTTCATTTTAATTAAATGTTTGCCTCAGACATCTGTCTGTGTGGATAACAGTCTAACTGTTACCTCTAACTCCATGTGTATGACACATGCCAAGCCCTCTCTGGCCACATTTTCAATTGATTCCATCTGCAGGCCGTACCAGTTACCATTGTACTGATAGGTTTGGATAAATTGGCCCTGAAATCATCAAAGAGAAGCAGATATTAAGCTTATATTTACATTGACATGCAAACAATTATCTTTGCTTCTTCAATAACATGCAGAGCAGTAAACTGTTTACTATCAATAATTTTGATACTTTTCCTCTGTGATCTCTCATTAGATCGTAACAGCTGTTATTTTATGAAATGGGAAAAATTCATGATAAGTACACAAAACAATAAATGTCAGCTTCCATATAATGGTTTTACCTTATTCTTTGAAACAAATCTCATGTTCATTTAACTTATAATTTCACAAAATTGTCGTTATGTTGCATCTTTCTTTGCAAGAACAGAAGAAGAAATATGTTGTAAGTAGATGAATAAAATAAATATAAATGTAAATATAAATGTTGTAAGTAGATGAATTTGATAGAACATAACGACAAACTCATACCATTTTGATGTCCATTTCAAACTTTTCCAGTGACACAAAGTAATAATCTTTTCCCCCAACTTCATCAGATCGTGGCCTCCTTGTTGTGTGTGAGATACTGGATATAGAGCAAATGATTCCTAGTTGAAGCTTTGACTAATGACAGTGTATGTTTATATGCAAATATTTAATGTTTAGAATATTTCTGGAAGTTCTATCTATTCAACTGTACCATATCTATATAATTACCATACAACAATTCCAGAAAATTTAAAATCTTTTTGAAGTCTGCACACATTCTAAAAAGATTCTCAAAAGATTCTTCTGAAAATATACAAGACCAATGACAAATTTTGGACAGACCAGATTTTTGGACATTTTCAGGAAAATGATAACACCACATCAGTCATTCTGTCGTTATTACAGGAATAAACTGAAAAAAAACAAATGCAAACCAGTCAAAATACGACATCAATGGACAGTGAAACAAATCATAACTTTATAAAGGATGAAAAGAGAAATGAACAAACCCATAACCAAAGAAATCTCCAAACTCATCCACAAGTTTCATGGCAAGGTCTTTCTTCCCTGAGCCCTGAGGCCCCACCAACACCAGCATGGGGTATGGAGTTTCTATGTTGGGTAATGTGCTGGAAAATAAAGAACAATGATAACAAACATAATTGCAAATCATGTAATAAATCACATCCATACAAAACATATTCTACAAAAACAATTCATGCACTTTACAAGATATAGTAGTGAATGGCAGTCAGACTAGCCTGAAAGCAAAGCAGAATGGTTGTAGGGAACATCACTAGAGTCAGACCCAATTGAAATACACTTAAATATGTATATAAGACAGAATGTTTCAAGCTAGCTAAAGAAATTGCTTTTGATGAAGAGAAAAAAAAAATAAAAAAGAGAGAGAACGGAGAGGACTTTATTCCCTAATTTAAGATTCATTCAGTCCATTACAGATTTAACACTGATTTATGTCTTTCACTCTCATGTACTTGAAAATTTCAAGGAATTGTTGGAACTACCAATTACTCTGAAATATCTGATCATATTTCTATTTCTTTTGCTTCCTGGTTGATTTCAGTTTATCTGAACCAAAAACAAAAATAAAAAATGCATTACCTTGCTGATGACAATTTCTGTTCTTTATAAATTTATTAACACAAAAGATATGACAACTTTTGTGAATGGTTTTATCACGGGGATCTCCTTTAAACCAAAAATGTGTAATGTGAATAAAGTTTCATTCTATCTGAAAATATCTCAAATAAATCTGATGGTTCATTTTATCATCACTGAACTGATCATTCGAAGGAAGAAGATAAAATATGTTTAAAAAAAAAACAGATTGTGCGATCGTACCTGTCCCAAACTTTGGATGGCTGGAGGAAGGAGTAGACAACATGCATGATGTGATCTCTCGCAGCGACGACCTCCATGGGAGGACTGAACATGTTGATAGCTCCCACCTGAAAAATATCATCAACAAGAACAATAGATATTCAGATACAGACAAATGAAGATCACAAGAACAGTAAAAAAAATCTGAAGACAAAATGTAGATAGGCTAGGGTCAAACAGTTCCTCTTTAAGACAGGTGATCTCATAACCTTCATAAAAGAAACATACAATTAATATTTTTTCATTGCCTTCTTCAAATTTTAATAGTACTTTTCAGCTCAAGCTAAAATAGACAATGAGATTCTTATGAATTCATTTTTTTGATATTCTCTTCAGTCAGATCAATACGCTGAGAATGTCTGGATTTAACAAAATCCTAATTTGATGAATGATAACATTTTACAAAAAGGAAACGGGCACAAATGCATCTAAGTTGCCTATATTCAACTGACAATTAATGAAGTATATGTGCATAGTGCACCTCTATATGAGGGGGGAAAAAAAGAAACATTAAAGACAAAATATTACTTTTCCCCTCATGATTGAAAATAAGATTTCATACTTTATCCTTACAGATGTGGTGTTTTAACAGACTGGAACTTAGATTGTATAAAATGATAAACTTTCATAAGCATAAGAAGCTTTGCAAATACACAGTTACAATATTCTTCAAAATATTTTTTGGATAAAGCCTAAATCAAACTAGAAATTTATTCCTGAGCAAAAGATAATAACATCATGCTTTGCATTTTCTCACCAGATATTTCGATAGATGACAATTTGCATTTGCACATTCTCAGTAGAAAACTACAGCTGACAAACAATGAGCACTCTAGAAAGAACAGCCAGCATAGTTACCAAAAATGTCTTATACATCTGCGCACAAAAAACTAACACTTGAAATATTACTGTTGTAAGTAAAACAAAAAAAATTTTTTCAGTAGAAAGAAAAAACTAACTACATGTAATTAGTTGCTTTGTTCTTATGATAGACATGATAGTTATGTGATCTAAAGGGGACATAATGCGTAATCATGTCCTACTCAAAATAAGACCAAACAAAAGAGCAAAAAACACCGAATTTTTTAGATTATTCTTTCTCCTGAAAAAATTAGATGTTTAGACTTACAACAGTAATATTCCCATATTGTGAAATAATGTCAAACTGTTTAAAAATACAGATACTCCGTATTTGCTTGATTCACATCAGCACTGAGTTACATAAATCACCTTTTCTTGTTCTTTCACAGTGTGTCTGTCAAGGGTAGTTAAGCGACTGATTCTGAAGAGAATGGACAATCTGTAATCTGGCAACTCTTGGATGGGATTGCGCAACAAATTTAGGTCCCGCAGGTTCTTGGCTTTCTTGATGTGATCGATTTCAACTATGTCAATGACCTGGGCAGAAAATTTCACAATAAAGCAAAGTGATTGAGCTATATGTGTATTGTATTTGCAATTACAATTTAAAATGATGTTAAAATATTGACCCTTATTCTGGTAGTCATTATCAAGACAAGTTTTGGCTATAAATCACATATGGCAGATGCAAAACATGAAAACTTTTATGAAATATTTTACAAGGTCCTCCTATGTAATTTCAAACACACTGATTGGTGAGTTTCCTAACCTGAATGATATTCCTTAACTCTCTTAATCATGCTGAACATGTACATTTTTCTTCCGTACTAAAAACAGTTCTCTTTTTAATACTTGCAAACAGAAAAACATTTCCAAATGCAAATTATGATTCTTAGTAATTAATGCTACAATGATTCACATATTTTAATCCAACCAATGATTTAAGTTTCCAGGTAAGCTCACTTTTTACCAAATATATGTTTAAATACAGAAAAAAGGAGCTTTTCTTTATTTTGTTTACTCTGATGAAGTATGGCATAGTAAGATTTTTCTGTAAAGACCTATGCAATAGCAAAAGATGAAAGAGGAAAAAATCTTAACAGAATGAATCCTCAAAAAGGAACAAACTACAGTGGTATTATTCACCTCATTGTCTTCCAAGTCCACTGACTCCAACAAGGCATTATTGTCCAGGCCAGACAAGCTGCGAATTTGGTTGCCTGATAAGTTCAACTCCTGAAGAAATATTGTGTAATTTGTATTTGGACAGAATATTACATAGGACAGATATAACGTGAAACTGTGCCTCAGCAGCATTTTCTAAACAAAAAAAGCCGATGGGGAATGAGATGCATAAATAAAAGGAAGCCAAAAAGACAACAATCTTCATAGGATATAAAAAGTACCGTTACATCTTACCCAATTGTTTTATAAAGGATGGTGAGATTGATAAACATATAAATAAGAAAGTTCACAGGATTGTTGACTTACCCTAAGAAATTTGAGAGACTCCAGGTTTTCAATCATCCTGATGCCATTGTTGCTCTGTAAAATAAGTGAAAAAAAGAGGATGAGAAATAACACAATTTGGTGGACTCTTCCAAGAACCATTGTCAATGCAATGTATTCATTCATTCCTCCACCTGCCATTTTCTCCATCTACCCATCATCAATCAGTCCCAGTTTCCATCCATCTACCCATTCAGTCCATTCATCCATCTTTCTGTCAATCCATTCTTCTTTCCATGTATCTCTTCATCTATCCATCTGTCCATCCATCTATTCATTAATACATGTCCATCCATCCATCTACCCATCTACCCATCCATCCATCCATCCATCCATCCATCCATCCATCCATCCATCCATCCATCCATCCATCTATTCCTGCATTCTTCATTCCATCCTTCCCTCCATTCATTGATCCATCCATTCATTGATCCATCCATCCATTGATCCATCCATCCATCCATCCATCCATCCATCCATCCATCCATCCATCCATTCACTGATACATGTACATCTGTCCATCCATCTATCATTCCATCCATCCATCCATCCATCCATCCATCCATCCATCCATCCATTCACTGATACATGTACATCTATCCATCCATCTATCATTCAATCCATCCATCCATGCATCCATTATCCATCCATCATTATATCCATCCATCCATCTATTTGTAGGTCTATCCCTTCTTCGCTCCACCCATTCACCCATTTGTAAATCTTACAAGGTTGAGATGTTGGATAGGCAGGTTATCAAGACCTTGAATTTTTGCAATCTTGTTGTGGGCAAGGCTAAGATATTTCAGACGTTGACAACTTTCTAACCCTGTGATGGTGCTAATGGAATTATCTGGTTCATAGATAAGGAACATATTTTTATGAATGTCCATAAGAATAAATATGGGCTATTTCATTTTTGTTTATCCTTTTCTTTCTTTCAACTTTAGAAAAAATATTGTCTGGACTGGAACAAATTAACAACTAGAATAAAGCAAGATATTAATTTGACACAGGAAGATGTTTAGTGTGCTCTTTCAGTGATGTTTTTCATTGTTTTCAAAGGATACATTGTATTAGATTAATTTACAACCTTTTAATCCCTGGTAATCAATACTATATGCGACAGTACATAGTACTACTTCAGACACTTTAAACTCTCCAAATGATTTTCTATAATTCCTTCCAGTTTGTTGCTAGAGGTAGACTGAGCTGCTCTTTGATACTTGGTGCTGTTTCTTTACAGAGATGGTACTAATATGCACAATGTTTGTAAAGGATACTGTCAAGGATTAATTTTTTCAGAGAACGATGAGCAGAAAGATTGGTCATCTGTTCAATTTTGTTCCAAGATAAATTGACCTCTTGCAGGTTTGCAGGGGGATCAAAATCCAGCAAATTTTCAATTTTATTGTGTGAGGCATCGAGAATAAGCAGATATTTCAGGCTCCCTAGAGGAGACAGATCTGAGGAACAAAAAAGAAACCAAAATTACTGTTGAAACTGATATTTTAACAATGCATTTCTGACAATGGTGTACTTTGTTGAAAAACAATGAAAAACAAAAGCCTACATGGAGTGAACATGAGAGAAAAACATGTAAAAGGTGGAACAAACAAGTAGTATTCTATTATGTTCTGAAATTTCATTTTTAGTATGTTTAATTCCTTATTGAAAAATACATGTACATTTTTCATGAAAAAGTTTGGAGAGCCCTGGTCACCATTACCACTTGCCTAGACACAAAATAACGTTGCTCAACCTCCTGATGGAGGTTATCTTGATCTCTAAATGACAAAGAAGTTGTTTACCTTGAAACAATTACATGTATTTCTTAAAGTCATAAATTTTCAGACAATATACAAAATATATTTTGAAGTCAAATATCAACTTACAGTTATTTCAGATATGACAGTTAAATTATTAGTACCTGTGATATCATTGTAGGGGACCTCAACCTTTTGGAGCTGCTCATATTGCGACAGCAAGCTGATGTCAGTTAGGGAGAATCCCTGGAAAAATAAAAAAATAGGTCAATAATAAATCTATATGAAATCCAAAAAGATCATTACATATTTCTATCAAATACAACTGACACAAAGTTTAGGTCTACATTACAGTTGCACCAGGGGGCCTATCATATCTCTTTGTTTTTCTACATGAGTTTCTACGTGAAAGTACCTGTTACGGTTACAACTAGGATTTATAATCTCATATCTACAGCGTCATTTTTTTTTGACATTTCATTATTCTAAATGCAATAAAACAACTAAAATTTAATGAATATTTGTAATATAACTATTTCACTGTTAAGCCAATTCTATGGTCTTGTGCTAAGCATCAGCAACACACTGAATCTTCCTCACTTTGTCCACTAAAACCCTCCACCCACTTTCAGTACGACCCATTGTGCATGAGCCAATAACATCCCATAAGCAATCAGATGCATGAACTGTTATTCAGTGTTACTAACTGTTACATAAAGAAACAGATTATATGCATGATTTGGATTCTCATTTACCAACCATTAACTCGCAGCATCTATCAAAAGGTTCTACATATTGATGTAAACATCTTGTTAGTGGCTAGAACATCAATACAATGTGAGAGAAGGGGTTGTTGGTGGTGGGCTGATCATGGACGTACCACATTTGTTTTCCCACAAAAGAGATCAATTTTTCATAATATAAGGAGCAGTGATGAGGTTAAGTTAAAACTGATGTACTCAATATAATCTGTTCTGTTTCTAATAACTTCTGAAAGGTTTGAATATGGGTGAAACACAATGATCTATATATATATAATATGTATATATACATAATGCATCACACAAGAAGAAAATTCAGATCAGTTGTTTGAGATAGCTATCTATGAGATCAGCATTTGTCTTATTTCTATAAGGGTGAGTGTAGATTTAGCAAAACAATGCATGTATAAATAATCAGCATATATATTATGCAGAAATAAAAGATTTTCTCTTAAAAGGACTCTCGTGTATTAACACTTACTGGTATTGTGACATTTAAATAAACTTGATAGTCTCCAGTGGCTGATCGTCCAAGATTTGACAGCCCTCTGCCAATTGTTTCCTCATCCAACACCCCACCAGGTGAAAGCTGGAAAAAAAAATATAAAAAAATGTGTCAATAATATTTCTTTACAAATCAAACATGATGTGAACACTTGTACTTGTATTTTCAATGACAATCTACTGTCTTTGTAAGCAATGTGATGACAAGCCCTTCTAGATGCACGAAAACAAACTACCAAACAAAGAATCAAGAAGAAATCCCATATGTCCATTATGCATATCAAACAAATTTTAACCCTTCTAAAATAGTTTCAAAAGCAGACACAAATGATGCTGTCGTTTAAAATCTTCCAACCTGTAAATTTATCCTGCCATTTTATTTTTTGTCTTACAGTAAGCCTAAATATTCACATACACACCAACCAAGGTTCCTCTACAGTTAGCTAAGACAAATATTCAGGTAAAGAATAAAATTTGTCAACAAGACTTAAGTGATAGTTTTTTAAGTTGCTATACAGACCTGGGTAAGGATAAATTTCGTTTTCGCTATACAGACCTGAAGCTTCTTTTAGAAATGCCTCCTGGTTAGCACCCAGTTACAGTAAACTATCTTTCATGGATTTGGGTACCAGATTTTCATCATATTCTGAATTTAAAATGCTTGTTTTGTTAGAATTAGTGTTTACGGTTAGAACGGTCCTCAAGAAACCAGTTTTTGCCACCTGGTGTGTTTTTATGTTTACATTTTTTCTTGTGATTGCATAAGTGTGTCTTCTCTGTTTCTTTTTCCAGGCTAGAGATAGAAAATGCTGTGCAAAGAGTCAGTTTTCCAATAAAGACTCAATTTTAAGCATTTTCAAATTCTTCAAAAGTCTTCTATAATTCAAGTAAATTTTCAACAATTATACAATAGACAAAGCCCCAAAACATTATTAGGCCTATACTTAAAGTGGTCTTGGATCTGACTCATTTATGCAGAGACTTATTAGGTCAACATATTGGCTCAGCTGGACTGCAAAACATGGGTCTAGATCTATCAATGATGCATCCTCCCAATGAAACTGACCAGCTTAGTTTCTGCATTTTTGTGGATATTTGGTAAGTTTTCTCTGAGTGTGCTTACTACAGCCAAAACTGGTCCCTGTAGGATACTTAGTAAAACCCATAACACAGCCTAAACAAACTTAGCACTAAGTGGATCCGAGTCTGAATAGCAGCAACCCATAGTATTTCTACCCCCCCCCCCCCCCTTTTTTTTTTAGACTCCAGATCTGTAGATAAACACTGATTGCCAGCTGTAGGAGAACAATGTACCCAAAGCTGTATCACACTTTTCCGGAGATGGAGATTGGTCAAAATCCACCATTCACGGGATAACAACTGCTCATCATACACGCAGTATCAAAACAATCACCAACCTCTACTTCTTCTTCCTCGCCTAGAACATCATCGTCACTTTCAAATGGCTCAGTCTTCTCCGTCTCTAAGGCAACTTCTGGAGCTTCATTATCTACATCTCCATCATCTAATTTTAATATATCAGTTTCTGGATCTATTAGTGCCGAATCAATATCCATTTCGTTGTAATTCCCATCCAAATAGGTCGGATCCATCCCTTGATCCATCCTCTTCACCATTTGTAAATGACACTATGGCAACTTGCAGGACCGAAACAAACATAACAGTTCCGCATAAAATGAAATTTAATGAAACTCCAAGAATATCTAAAAAATAGATAATTGGTAAATTCTTTTATTATTAACAAAAATAACAGCAATGATATCAACAGGCACAATTAGAGATATTTTGATAAATATTTATTTAGTGAACTCATGTACTATTGCCAGATATGACAAAGAAAGTCAAACTGATAAGGAGTGAGGTATTTTTGTAAAACATCCTTGAAATTGTACAACAAGTGCTGAAAATATGAATTTATTGATAATAGAAATCATAGGCTTATTGATCAACGAAAAAAAAAATTAATATGCAGATTCACCGAGTTACTAAGTGACTTTTGGTTCATCCCTCTTAGAAAAGTCTGCCATATTAAGTAACACATGTTGAACAAGATGGCAGCCTACTTGGTACGACCTCTCCTTGAAACGTCCAAAGTGACAACAAAGTCGCTTCTGTTACTGAAAAGTGCGAAAAATTTGATAGGGGCTCAAAAACTGAATATATCAATATATTCCAGATTATGTGCTGCTCCACCCGCGGCGGGGAAAAAAGTGTTTACCCGAGATAAGCCACATCTTAATATTGGAACGATAGGTCATGTCGATCATGGAAAAACAACATTGACGGCGGCTATTACAAAAGTTTTATCTGGCGAACAAAAGGCTTCCTTCAAAGATTACGCAGATATTGACAATGCCCCTGAAGAGCAAAAAAGAGGTATCACAATCAATGCAGCCACAGTCGAATATGAAACTGATTCCCGCCACTACGGTCATGTTGATTGTCCAGGCCATGCAGATTACATCAAAAACATGATCACTGGAACTACCCAGATGGATGGTGCTATCCTGGTTGTAGCAGCCACAGATGGAACAATGCCACAAACAAGAGAACATCTTTTGCTGTCGAAGCAAATTGGTATTAAGAGGCTTGTTGTCTTTGTTAATAAGGCTGATGCTGCTGACAAGGAAATGCAAGAACTGGTGGAAATGGAAATCAGAGAACTTCTGACAGAATTTGGCTTTGATGGTGATGGAACACCAATTATCATAGGGTCAGCCTTAAAAGCACTTGATGGGTCAGATCCAGAGATTGGTGAAAAAAAAGTAAAGGAACTTTTAGATGCAGTAGATGAGTACATAGAAACCCCTGTACGTGATTTGGACAAACCTTTTTTCATGCCCATCGATGGCTGTTTCAGCATTCCTGGAAGAGGGACTGTTGTGTCAGGGAAAATTGAAAGAGGTGTTATCAAAAAGGGTGATGAAGTTGAGATAATGGGTTTTGACAAAAAGTGGAAGTCAAATGTGACTGGAATTGAAATGTTCAAGAAAAGTTTAGAGAGAGGTGAGGCAGGAGACCAGCTCGGAGCTCTGATCCGTGGTGTCAAACGAGAGGAAATGAGGCGAGGTCTTTGTATGGGGAAACCAGGCACCATGACCATGCACAATCATTTCGAGGCACAGATTTATTTGTTATCGAAGGTCAGTAGTAATTTAATGCTAAAATATAGATGTAGACTTGAGATATGGACTCAAAAACCTGAAAATCTAGATCTGAGGATTCCCTCTCATGCCAGCCAAACTTCCAGTTATTTGTAAATATCTAGAGTAGTTTGTTTTTATAACTTTTTTGAGACAGAAATAGAACACATTTTGGAAAACGAAAAACAGCATTAGACATTGATGAATGGGAGAAAAATAATTTTTTTAATTGGAAAGAAAATACTGAAACTACCAGTACACTCTAATACGTTTACTGAGAAAACACTTTTAACGAAACTTGTGTAATTTTAAGAAAGAATCTTTGGGAATTTTTTTTTCTTTTGCTATTTAATTTCTCTTATGCTTACAAAGAAATAAAATGATAGGATGGTGCGAAAACTACGCTTATAACGAATGTTTTTCGTTTCCCCAACCGTACATTTCTTTCATAGTAAACATAAACCAAGACCAGGCTCAGGTCTGGTACCGGACCAGTGTGGTCGGAGAAGCATATCATTTCTGAGCGCGTCAAGTACCGTACCTGCAATGCACTCTACTGCCCAGCAGTATGACACAACAAAGAAATCGTCCATTAGTGGCATGAGCATGTCAGGTACCGACACCTGTAATGTGCTGCACTGCCCGCAGTATGAAACAAGAAGGGTAACTTGTAAAGTCTGAGGTACGCAAGCATCTAGAAATCATGCACCTACACATTTCACACCTCATCCGTCCCTCGTTGCTGCAGTCGAGTACCATGACAGGCCTGAGATTTTGCAAGCCAGGCTAAGGAGCCAGCCGGGCTCCTAACCTGGGAAGTTGAGGTTGCCAGAAAATGTTTCAGGTTGCCAGA